>PVKM010008340.1:0-39187 GCA_004027735.1 Carollia perspicillata
TTATTTATTTATTTTTAGAGAGAGGGGACGGGAAGGAGAAAGACTGGGAGAGAAACATCAATGTGTGGTTGCTTCTCATGTGTCCCCTACTGGGGACCTGGCCTGCAACCCAGGCATGTGCCCTGACTGGGAATCGAACCAGTGACCCTTTGCTTCACAGGCCCGTGCTCAATCCACTGAGCTATACCAGCCAGGGCAAAAGGAACAAATATTTTATAAACAAAAATGAAGATTATATAAAAATATGGGTACATATATATACAATCAAAGGAAAATAGAAATATCAGTTATTTTGGTAGTCAAGTCGAAAGAAATTTTTCATCTTCAATTTCTTTAATGCTAGTTCAATAAATTATTTAACTAGTGTTTTAAAGCAGTTTACCTATATATTATAAAATAATTATCTAAACTATATCACTTTTTCATAGCTATAACCCACAGAAACTTTTACGTGTGTCTTTTAAAACTTTTAGATCTCTTAACTTTCATTACTCTAAAGCCAACCTAGAAGTCAAAAGATGGAAAATCTTTTACCTCTGTCTCTGCGATAGGCAATACAGAGAAGCCCTTATCCTATTTCAACTTCTGCCCCTAGATCTGACCTACTATCAAAGCAGGATAGATGAGAAGATTAGACTCAATCAAGTGAGTGCTATCTTACTGAACCTCTGTAATTTACTATTCCTTAAGCCCTGAGTTTCTGTATTTATAAAATTTTCTAAGGGAGTCAAATGCTTGAAGATTTATCTCAGATCCAGGACCCATATCCTACCTTCTTAACTCCTCAACTCTGGAGAATACAGTGCTTAGCATTATATTTCACCTTGCTAAGAGCAGGCTAAATCTTTAAGTGGTGATTATAGCCCTAAAGATAAAAAGCATTTATTTCTCAAGAAGATAACTACTATTTATTGAATACTTGTGAGCCTGGTCCTGTACCAAGCACTTTGTATATGCTACATGAACCACCGTGGACCACAGAACCAGTTCCTGGAGTGAGACAAGGAAATCTGCATTTGTAACAAATATCCTAATTAATTCCTAAACACACACAAGTTTGAAAACCAAAGATCTAAGGGCCGGCATTTTTCAAACTGTGAATGACAATTTATTAGTGGGTTGTGATCTACATTTTTAAAATATATATAATGGAAAGTATGAGTCCACTGCATGTACTAAGTACTTATTCTGCAGAACAGATATCGGTTATATATTTGTATTATGTGCCGGGTTACAATATAGAATTTATTTATTAACTGTGAGTCACTGCCAAAAGGTCTGAAAAGCATGAGCTAGGCATTATGGACTTAGAATAATGCAAAATGAGGTGGAACAGAAACAAACAAGCAAGGAGATAGCATAACACATATAACTTAAGGTCCATAAGTACCTAACCTAAACAAAAGACAAGACACTTAAACTCTGATCATCTATAGGAATAAAGGTCAAGAAACAAAAGAGAAAGAGAGAGAGAGAGAGAGAGAGAGAGAAGGAATAAGGGGTATTATGGTACAGATAATTTGGCCCAAAAGCCAATAACTTAGCTTTAGAGAAAAATTAATATTCTACCTCCGTTTTTGTTTGTTTACCATGGTAACAACAAGTAGAATAAACAAATTACTAAAGCTTCCCTATCCCCTTCGCCAGATGGGATGGAAGTTAGAAAAACATGACAGCAGAAAGAAGGAATGCATTTTACTTAATTCATTATTGAATTCCAAGCCCTGGATAACCAAAAGTAACCATCCATTAAAATCACTCTATCTCTTCTTGCTTACAAAACTTGAATAAGGAATGCAGGATCCCACCAGCGAACAGAGGTAATCAGTTCCAATGCTCCAAAGCCATCTCTGTTTTACCCCTTTGATTAAAACCAAACCACGGAATCTGTCTGAACCTATGGCCACAAGTGTACCTCAAAGTTAAGATACTCTCAGATTGCCAAAATGTGACAAGCCAGAAGCGTATCTGCGTTTCTCCATTCTCAGGCAAGAAAGCGGTCCCCCGGTGCCACGGTGTCCCGGGAAGTGGGAGCCACGGAGAGTTCCAGCTGGTGCCTAACAGAACCCATGTGGCCGCAGAAGGGGTGCTCCCACTGCGGCTCCAGACACAGACTTGCCCACAACCGCGGTGGGGAAAGTGCGATTCACTCTACACCCAAGAGCGCTAAGCCAGGGCGGAACCAAAACTCTTGTCTCTGTCGCAGGGTGGGAAGGAGTCGTGGGGAGCAAGTGTAGAGCAGCCGCAAAACCTCTGAACCGCCGGACCACCGAGCCTATCCTTCCGCTCCTGCAATTCCGGAGTTGTCCAATCTGGAATTCGGGTGACGGAAAAGCTTAATGAAGAGCAAGCCTACGGATGACCCCGGAAAAACAAAAGCCCTTGGTGGCTACCTCAACTGTCGGTCACTATCAGGGCCCCAAAGTAATTGGGTAGCAGCCAGAGAGGCGGGCTGGGTTCCACTCTGGCCGGAAATAACCGGACTCCACAGAATACAAGTTCCCGCTAGAGCGACGCTAGCCAACACAGGGGCCAGCTGGTCGACCTATTAAGTGGAACGTGCATCCGTAGACCTTGACTGGCAAGCGCTCGGATTGGTTGATTTTGGTATTGTTTTAAAGGAGACTCTTCCACGATTGGCCACGAAAGTCAAGGGGCCCGGAGGTGGGTGGGCGGGGGAAAACAAAACTGTTACCCAGACAACAGACGCGGAGCTCTGAGCTATTTTCTGAGCCTAGCCTGAGACCAGAAAACTGACTCAGGTGAGGAACCCATACCTTACATGGGGGTGGAAACAAAGGGTCCTCAGATCCCATGGCTATCAGAGAAAAGTAGGGAGAACTCTAGGTACTTAACAACGCTGAGAAATATCCCCCGCCGCCCAACTCAGAAGCCGCAGGTAGAACAGATCCTAAATTCCCCTGCCCGAGACACTAAGCAAAAAGCTTTAACAAAACTTAGTGTTATCAGAATGTGAGTTAGAGAGGGGGCAGTTTTACCATACAGGGGATAGATGCTGATACAATGTCAGAAAGCAAAATAAACAATTGTAGGTTTCTCAAAGTCTTTTACTCCACTCACACACTTATGGTTGTAACACGAATTTGAGAGTGAAAACTACGTGTCCTTCTGGGTAAATCTGGGTGCTCCAAGTGGGAGTTTTATCCTGCACCACCATGCCTTGATTGGGGTGTAATTTTTAGGGAGTATAGTGCTGAAAAAAAATTGGCTTGTGCCCTTGTTACTTGGACAACGTTCGGTGTTCGAGAACGTGAACGTCCTGGCCTGCGGGTTCCAACCGGCTTTGATCAGATCCCTTGAGGAGTGAGAGACAGTCTGTCCATACTTAGAAGATTGGAGTATAGCGTATAAAGACAACTCGTATCTATCAAACCTGCTACTCATCAAGGGCTAATTGGGAAAGTATGTCCCTGTCATCAGGTAAGAAACTATCAAAAAATGAAATTTGAGTGAGGAGAGAAAACTGAATTTGACCAAGAGGTGGGGATCATTTCTCCTAAGAGTTTCCTGTTGTGAAAATGATTCAGGACAAAGACTATTTCCTAAAGATTATGGATAAAACAGGCCTCTTGGGGAAATTTTTCAAAGTATTGAAGGAAAACTTTCTGTCCCAACTACTTTTTAGATAGAGATGAAATATGAGAATGAAACAGAGAAACAGGAAAAAGTTATTGACAAGTGTGTTAGGTTTGGCTAAAATCAAAAAGAAGCTCATTTCCTGACCTTTAGGTTTATGAAAAATTCCAGCTACTTTCAAAAATCATCTTCCATTAAATATATTTTAAGTTTGTTACAAAACTCTTTTAAGTCTCCAGAGTTCTTCATGCCTTGGTACATTGAGTGGCACTGAAATTTAGAGACAAAAAAAAGAAACCAATCTTGGTTTTGTAAACATAAAGATGAATTATTTTAATGGGCATATAGTCATGGATGTGTATAGTTGTGAAAAAAGGGGGAAATAATTAGCCAGTATATTATAATTTCATTCAGACATAGGCAAGGGTGATTTTTACTTTTGTGTTTTCAGAAGCATATTAATACCGGTATTGCTAAATAAGGCATTATGTAAGTAAAGTTGCAAACAAATGCCAAGTTCATTTAAGAGAATACATGGGTTTTTGAATACTTTGAAATATTCAGCTATAAATAGTGCTTTATAAAGGAATATGGATTTGTCTGTTAAACAATTTTCCAAAGGATTGTATTTGGAGATTCTTTATTATTATTTTATGTACTACATATAGTTAATAAAATAGCATTACTTTCTGGGTAGTCTAAAAACCAGTTTTCACTAATTTAACCTGGACTTCTCTCCAATTAGTTCAAGTCAAAGAGCCATTGCCACTGACACTGTGAATGGACGCAAATCAAATAGAAAGCATGACCCCAACCCTCACAACGAGGTTATTGATATTGCTTCAGTGCCATTGGTCTGGAGCTATTCTGGTTGAGCTTGTTTAGTCTCTAACTGGTTCCAATGTTTTGATAATGAGCCAGTTTTGAAGTGGCCAGCTCTTTAGCTCATTGTGGCCCTAAGGGCTCCAGTTGACATAGGAAAATCAGAAACACTGTCTGGAATATGCTTCCATTGGAATTGGCCTAGCAAAGGAAAGTGAAAGAAATAAAAACAAAGCGCCTAGAAAAAATTATTTTCTGAATAACCAAATCTCAAGTAAAAGATTTAGTAGTACATTTCAAATAAAACTCCTACTTAAATTTTTATTAGTTTAAATTTATTGACCTATTTAAGTGGCAGTGTGATTCAAACATAAGCATTGTGACTCTGGAATATTTTTTTTCCCTGCACTACACTACCTGAGTAATCTAGACAAAAGGAAAAATATATTCCAAGGGCAGAACATTATTGGGTATATTTATTAAGTAGTTCAGTTTTTAACAAAATGCAATACATGTAAGAGAATTGTAGGAGGGAAGGGAAGAAAATTAGGTTTGGGTAATATCCTGAAGAACCTTGATTGCCGGTCTCAAGATAAACTTAATGTATATCAAATTTACAAATAACATAGCTCTACAAATAAATAACACTGCATAGTTCATAAAAAACATCTTGACTTAGTTTTACCAATGTTATCTGTTTGTGTCAAATGAATATCTGTAATATCTTTTAAATAAATTCTAGTAAATTATTTGTAATGCGTTAGACCTCTAAAAAGCCAGTAGAATCTTAGTTCCATTAAATTTAGATTTTTTTTTCAAGAATTCACCTTGTTATTTTCCTCTTTTGATACTACTGGTAATTCTTTTATGTCTCAAAAAATTTAATGTCCACAAACTTGTCATGATTTCTTATATTGTATTTACAGATTATTATTACAGTGGATTTAATACAAATGCTCAAGTGCCAATTATATTGTGATAACTTTACTCTAATTTAGCTTAGTATGAATCTGTGTTATTTTATGTCAGCATAACTTGGAATTTAAGAAGTCCAATCCATAACATGCCTCAGATAAATAGAATGTTACTATAAATTATTGTGCATGATTTGTTTAACAATTTCACTCAAACATATATGTCCCAAGGAGTAGCATCCCCTTTAAAGCAGTTGTAAGACTACCCACTCATTTTAATGTTCTTGTTATTGCTCATATTACCTTGACAACTACTCTTTTAGAATTGCCTTGAAGCCAGTAATACATTCTTTTGGATAGCCTCACAGTAGCAAATCTTCATATTTTGAAAGTAGATGTGATATCTAGATATATCTAAAAATTACTTGGAGATAAATCTCATGGGTTATCAAACTGAGTCATACCATAGTGGTACCTATTTTCTTGGTAGTACATATTAAGGAATTCCAAAATAGTTTGAGCATTGGTAGCATAATTCATATGAGAGTATAACCTTCCAAAGGAACTGCTTTATTTTATTTTATTGTTATTAAGATTTATTTATTTATTTTTAGAGAGCAGGGAAAGGGAAGGAGAAAGAGAGGGAGAGAAACATCAATGTGTGGCTGCCTCCTGTGCGCCCCCTACTGGGGCCTGGCACACAATCCAGGCAGGTGTCCTGACTGGGAATTTAACTGGCAGCCTCTTGGTTCACAGGCCCCGACTCAATCCAGTGAGATACACCAGCCAGAGTTACTTTATTTTATTTTTTAAGTATGTATTTTTTATTATGCTATTACAGTTGTCCCAATTTTTTATCCGCTTTATCCCCCTCCTCCCTGCACCGCCCCCAGCCCCCAGCACTCCCCTGCCCCCTCAGTTCATGTCCATGGATTCTACATATACATTATTTGGCATCTCCATTTCCTATACTATTCTTAACCTACCCCTGTATATTTTTGTCCCTGCCTATTATGCTTCTTACTCCCTGTATCTTTTCCCCCCATTCTTCCCCTCCCCCTCCCCACTGATAATCCTCCATGTGATATCCATTTCTGTGATTCTGTTCCTGTTCTAGTTGTTTGCTTAGTTTTTGTTTTGTTTTGTTTTTAGGTTCAGTTATTGATAACTGTGGGTTTGTTGCCATTTTACTCTTCATAGTTTTGATCTTCTATTTCCTAGATAAATCCCTTTAACATTCCATATAATAAGGGCTTGGTGATGATGAACTCCTTTAACTTCACCTTATCTGGGAAGCACTATCTGCCCTTCCAGTTTAAATGATAGCTTTACTGGGTAGAGTAATCTTGGATGTAGGTCCTTGCCTAACATGATTTGGAATACTTCTTTCCAGACCCTTCTTGCCTACAAGGTTTCTTTGGAGAAATCAGCTGATAGTCTTATGGGAACTCCTTTGTAGGTGACTGTCTCCTTTTCTCTTGCTGCTTTTCAGATTATCTCCTTATCATTAAGCTTGGGTAACTTAATTATGATGTGTCTTGTTGTGTTCCTCCTTGGGTCCAATTTTTTTTTGGACTCTCTGGGCTTCCTGGACTTCCGTGAAGTTTATTTTCTTCACCAGATTGGGGAAATTCTCCTTCACTATTTGTTCAAATAAGTTTTCAATATCTTGCTCTTCTTCTTATCCTTCTGGCACCCCCATGATTCAAATATTGGAACACTTAAAGTTGTCCTGTAGGTTCCTAAGCCTCTCCTCATTTTTCTGAATTCTTGTTTCTTCATTCTGTTCCAGTTGGATGTTTATTTCTTCCTTTTGTTCCAAATTGTTTATTTGAGTCCCGGTTTCCTTCCTTTCACTGTTGGTTCCCTGTACATTTTGCTTTATTTCACTTTGTGTAGCCTTCATTTTGCGACTGAGCTCAATCTTTTCTGAAAACATTCTTATTACCAGTGTTTTGAATTCTGCATCAGATATGTTGTCTGTCTCCTTGCCACTTCATTCTTTTTCTGGAGTTTTGATCTGTTCTTTTGTTTGGGTCATATTTCTTTGTCTTGGTGCACCTGTTATGTGGTAAGGGGTAGAGTCTAGGTATTTGCCAGGGCAGGGCAACCCTCTTTGCTGTATTGTGGTGCTGTCTGTTGGGGAGGAGTCAGAGAAGGGATATGCTGCTCGCTCCACTCTCATCCTACTTTCTGTCACTTCCCTTGCTTCCCACAAGCAGATTGTGGAAAGGGACTACTTTAAAATATAAGATTTGTATGAAGTTAATCATACTTCATTCAGTATTTGTCCACTGCTGACTACATGCCAGTTTCAGTTATTGAAGACATTTAGCCTAAAGGTATAGCTTCCTACTGCCTACACTGTCCTGTTTCTCACCAAATGAGAAGCAGGCCAGGGCTTCTTCTCAGTGTGGGGATTTATAATTAATCTACTTTCCCTAAATCCAGTATCCCATGTATGCACTGAAGCACAGGTTTTCTTTATAACTTGTACTGTGGCTGTCCAGTTGACATGAGAAAACCTGGTTTGTTTTCCCTTTCCCAGCTGTGACTTTTAGTCCTGCCCTATTCTATACCTTCCTCTATCTGCAAACTCTCCCACAATCTGCATGAACTAAACCCTGCCTCCTATCCTTTGGGCCAGGGTCCTACTTCACCCTAAGTGGGCCTCCCTGTAAGCTTGACAATTCAACCTTCCTTCCCTGAAACACTGATCATATCCTGAAACTCCCCCGGCCATGAATAGCAAATCAGGACACATGAATAGCAGTTTTAATTACCATCTAAGACACTATATTTGGGACTTCTGAATACCCTTCTTCCATGTTAGTTCTACTGGTTTCAGTTTATTTCCCCTCTCATTAGCCCACCATTGAGATCTCACAAGCCTCATCATCAAGTATCTGTGGGTTCTGGCATTGTGTGCCAGGCAATAATGATATTTTTAAATAGCATTTCACAATGTAGCAGACTCTTTCCAAAACGTTGCATAAGCCCTGGCTGGTGTGGCTCAGTGGATTGAGCATGGGCCTGTGAAGCAAAGGGGTCGCTGGTTCGATTCCCAGTCAGGACACATGCCTGGGTTGTGGGCCAGGTCCCCAGTAGGGGACACAAGAGAGACAACCACACATCGATGTTTCTCTCCCTCTCTTTCTCCCTTCCTTCCTTCTCTCTAAAAAAAATAAATAAATAAAATATTTAAAAATTAAAAAAAAAGTTGCATAAAATGGCATCACAACAGTTTTATTAGGTAGGTAATGCTGAAATAGAAAATAATGTTTGCTATATTTGTTTTTTAAAATTCTCACTGTACAATCTCAACTCAAAATAGTAATTATATCATTGCATCTGATATTTGTATTCATTTTCCCCTTTTGTTGTCAAAGGTAGAAAATGTTTTAAACTTTTTGCTTTTAATGTTAAGTAAATATTATTCATTTCCATAGCAGACTACCAGACCATACTGTGAGAAAAGATTGGTGTTTTTTTACCTCTTAATTTCATTTTTTCCAATTTAATGAGTTTCCAATGAAATTAGTTTATCATTAAATTTTTAGAAGTGATATTCATGCCCAGAAATATAAAATTTTTAAAGAACCAATAATATCTAACATGTCGAGTGCTGAGTGTGTACCAGGCACTGTTCCAAGCTCTGTTACAAGTATTGAACTATTTAATCCTTGTAACAACCCTATGAGGTAGCACTATTATTATTATTCTCATTTTATAGATAATAAAAATGAGACACTGAAAGTTTATATTTATATTATGTGCCAAAAGTCACAGAGCTAGGAAGTAAATGATACATAATAAATCTAAACAGCATGACTCCAGATCCCTTACTCTTTTCTTAAATAATTATTTTATCGTCGTTCAATTACAGTTGTCTGCATTTTCCCCCAACCACTCCAGATCCCTTGCTCTTAACCACTGTGATATACTGCCTCTATACTTGGATGTACACGACAATTTAACATTTGATTCGTATTCTTGAGACCTCCTATAATTACTAAAATCATTTTCCCATTTAAAAACAAATATAAAGCCTTGGCTGGTATAGCTCAGTGGTTTGAGTGTGAGCCTGTGAAACAAAGGATTGTGGTTTGATTCCCAGTCAAGGCACATGCCTGGGTTGCAGGCCAGTTCCCAGCAGGGGATGCACAAGAGGCAACCATACATTGATATTTCTCTCCCTCTCTCCTTCCCTTCCCCTCTAAAGATAAATAAATAAAAATCTTAAAAAACCCACAAATATAAAAATAATGGTTAAAATTATAATAAAACAATGTTTGTAAAACACCATTTGGATGCAGATTGATTTTGACAGGTGATTTATGCCAGTACACATTTCAGAATCCCTTTTGTATTCCTGTTCTAGGCACAATGCAAAAACAAATTAGCAATTTAATTACAGCACTAAAGTAATGTTTCATGTGAATTAATTTTATAAAACAATGTTTAAAATATCAGCAGAAATATAGAAAAGATTCCTATTACATTTATGCCTAAATCACTAAAAATAGGCCTTATTCTGCAGTCTTTATTCAGGTTAGTCACTCAAGTCTGACACTGTCATTATTTTTAAAGATCCTGAATTCCTACTCCAAATGTAACTGTAGAGATTATTTAAAAGACTGATGTCTGGTTAGTAGGATTATATGTAGTTATGATTTTCTTATTTATACTTTTAATGTATTATTTCCTAAAATTTTCACAATACACTTATACAGTATCATTATTATAATCAGCAAAACAATTTATTCTGTGTGAACTTTTTTCTTTTCTTTTCAAAAGTTTATTGAATTTTTGGGGGTGACATTGTTTAACAAAATTATATAGGTTTCAGAGGTACAATTCTATAATACGTCAAGTTGCCTTCTATCACCAATTATCCCCCCTTTACCCTCTCCCACCTTCCTTTCTGGTAATCACCATATTGTTTTCTTTATTCAATGTTTTTTTCTCCTTAATCCCTTCACCTCTTTTAACTCAACTCCTCTACCCCCTTCCCTCTGAGAGCTGTCAGTCTGTTCTCTGTATCTATGAATGTGTTTCTACTTTGTGAACTAACCCATTAGAGTTCTATAATGGCAATAAAATGCTAGATATCATCTACAGTTAATTAAAAATTTAAATAAAGCAGAAGGTACAGGCTTAGTTGAAGTAAAAGTGTGAAGTAAGTTCCTTGAATCATACCCCACAATAAACATTCTTTTCAGTTCATTAAAGGGAATATACAGCCTTACATGAGACAGCATACATGAGACAGACTCCACATATATAACACAGACTCTACTTTCTCTTACATGTCTCTTACATGAGACAGCATACATGAGACAGATAAAAAGGTAGTTTACACAAGTATGTTTCTAAATAATGATGTACATTCTATATAACACAGACTCCACTCTCTCTGGAGGTAGGGCTAAAATCTGCATTTTTCTCAAGTATTCTCAAGCACACTAAACCTTAGAACCACTATAGTAGGTGCTCAATAAATGCTTGTTAAATTGAGCATGAAGTTTGAGTAAAGTAAGCTGAATGCTTGACTTTACTTGCCACCTCCAGTCTGTGAGTCAGCTAACTACATATATAAATGAAGGAGTTTACAAGGATTTTCAAGGAAGAATAAGAAGTAATGGAGTGACCCAGGGAAAGAAGAGAGATATGACAATTAAAAAATCATGTCTTAAATAAAATAGAAAACTAAGATACCTCTTTCTGATTATTTTCTTCCTCAGAATATGGAACTGGAAAATATGGATCCTGAATATACAGAAACTGAAGACATGAAATCAGAAAATATGGAAACTGAAACTATTTCTTCAGTTTCAACTCTACAAGCCCTTTCTAAGCTACTTTATCCTGAAGAAGAGGATGATTTTGAGTCCGAACAGGTGGTTGTACTTACAGATGAATTAGTTCTGTTCACAATATGCTGTACAACTGTATTTGAACAACTCGTTCCAACCTTACTCTCAGAGTAAGGCTATGTCATTTAATATATTTGCAGGAGATCGAAGAGCTGATTATTCATAACAGTAAAACCTTTAGTACATTTCTAGAAAACATAATTATATATTTTTTTCTAAACTACCTGAATGCTAAATAGGAAAAATCATTCTGTAACTATGGTAACAAAAGCCACATTTCAAAATGTTTGTCATTTATATTTACGGCCAGAAAATGCTTGACAATCATTACAAAGTGTGATAGCTAGGATTTTAAAGCATAGACAGTATTTCTATAAAACAAATAATTTCAACTAGACTGTATTAATTATACCACCCAAATTCAGTCCCCTTAATTTTTATTTGTCTACAGATGAAAGCAGAACAGAAAATATTTTGAGCCAAATAAGGGGATGAACTACCCACAGCCTACTAAAATTGACTTCCTGGTACATGCTCATACAGAGCTGTGGAATATAATTACATAGTTGAATAGCATTTGGAGTCAGGACAGGTAACCCCAGGGAAACTCGCAGCAACAAAGATGTGCAACATTTTGAATATGAAGAGTTCCATGAGCTGACCTTTGGGCACTCCACAGTTACTGCTAATATTCCCAGTGTAATCAAAATACATTTTTATGTAATCCCCCAATCTTCATTTCTTACTCCTTAGATATCAGCAAACTTCGGCTATCAGACTGCCTAATACAAACAAAATTTGGGGCACAAAACTCATACTCTAGCAGAATATATCTATTTGCTTTCACTACTTTTAATACAGTTTTTCATTATTATGACAAGTTTACCATGAGCAAACTGTCTCCCATGAAAGTGCATATCAATTTGCTCCTGCCAAAATTCTTATTTGCCATTGTGTGGAAAAACTATTATAATCAGAATGGGCAGCAAATTTAGTGCCTCAGATGCACAGTGGACTTAGCTTCCACCCTTCAGGAAGAGCTTAGGTGGAACAGGGTAGAATCAAATAAGATGTACAATGTAAATAAAATTTGTAAAAGAGGGGAACTGAGTCAGCTTGGAGCCAGAACCAGAAATCAAGACTTTCAAGACAGGGAAAAGTCTTAGTAGAGGCCAAAAATGAGGAACAAGTGAATGTTAATAACACCTTAAATATATACAACAAATAAGACACAGGAGAAAAAGTTATGAGCATGTATCAGTGAAGTTAGGATGGCAAGCTCATTTTTGCTGACTTAGCTGAAATAGAATGATACATCCTGGGAAAGGTGTGGTTATGTCAGATACAAAAAGTATATTAAGTGTTTGAGAAACAGTGCTCTTGTACAAAAGGAAGTGGAACTTGTATTTGAAACATATTCAGAAATAAGGAATTACTCTGATAAAAAGCCTGTTCCCTTTGGCATTTAAGTATGGACATAGTTATTTGCATCTAGAGTTGTTTCTTGGATAATGATGAGTGCTTATGAGAATAGAGAGACTAGGACTATTTTACCAAACTGTACAATTTATAGAGGAAAATTACTAAAGTAAGATTTTGTATATCTGGGTTATAAGCAATTTTGAGATAATTGCACATTCAGACACCTCAGTACAGATATCATTAGAAGATATAGAATTGGATTATCAGAACAGTAGGAGAATAATTAATGTTTTTAATAAACTAGTAAATTTTCCAGGAAAAAGTGTTTTTTCATTTTTTCACTCATTAATCTTGGGAACTATAGCATGATTATAAGAGTGATGTGTTTTGAAAATACAGTTTCTGAAAATAACATTAGAACTGTCACATACACATTGGTTCATTTATGCTATCCCCACCATGAATTGTGAAGAATCTAGGAGATGGAGAAGATAGTACATCTGTTGTTTTGTTTGTTTCTTTGTTTTTTAATTCACAAAGGGGTCTTAAAGACTATGGGAAATACCATTCGCTGCTCTTCACAGACATTGTAACAAGGATGTTCTAACTCACTTACATATTGCAAAGTGGCATGAATTGCAGCGATAAATTGCTCAGATAATTGGGTGTGGATTCGTAGTAAAGGCTGACATGATAGTCTTGTAGAAAATACTTGCAAGATGATTTTATCATCTAATTTTATCACCTTGATCCATCTTTTCACTTGAAAATATTTTTAATTATTTATTTTCATTAAATTAATAAACTGAAACACCCATATTCTGATATACTGATCCAATCATCACTGTCCCTAGAGGGCATACCATTTTTTTCAGAAATGTTCAAGTTTTTATTTATACAGATTTTAATTTTTTTTGTTGGAGGAGGCACTCAACAAAACAAGAGGTTCTCATGTTCCAAGAAATGCTTTACCCTAATTGACTACTAGTATTCCACTGATTAATAATTTAAGAGAAGCACTACAAGTTTATATGACTTTAGTGCTTAAAAAGAAAAAACGTACAAAGTATTTTCTTAGGATATTCATATTAAAATGCCTGTAACATTAACCACATACATAGCACTTTTGAAGCACCTTTTGAAAAGGAATTTTTATCCCTGGCTGGTGTAGCTCAGTGGATTGAGCGTGGGCCTGCAAACCAGGGGATCAAGGTTCAATTCCCAGTTAGGGAATATGCCTGGGTTGCAGGCCAGTTCCCAGCAGGGAACACACAAGAGGCAACCATACATTGATATTTCTCTCCCTCGCCCTTCCCCTCTAAAGATAAATAAATAAAAAAAATTTAAATAAAAGGATTTTTTACTGTCTCAGAAACTTTTGACATTATAATTTAATTTCTGATTTATAGCTATCAGAATAGTTTAGCACAAAAATATCCAGGTGAGTTTTTCTACCAGCTTTCAAGGACAGACACTATTTCTCTTGCCCAAACAGGACATTATAACTTTCCTACACATATTAAGCCTTGGGACATTGGTATGGGGGCCTGAGAAAAACGAGCTAGAGGTGCTACTTTCCCAGGATCCAAGGAGATAAGAAATTTTTGCTAGCAAATGAAGTGAATTAGAGCACAGGATGACATCAAAAAAGAATAATCAATTTTTAAAAATAAGATTTTCTTCAAATATCAAAGAACCCCTGAGAGGGACCAATGAAGATGTTGCCGCTATAATGATGTTATAATATGTGTTAGGCATAGTTGAAAAAAGAAAGCTGTTCCTGTACTGGTGCATCAGGGGCAGTCCTGTGGGCATATATATGCTTGTGCAGACTATGGCAAAATAACCTTGAACTTGTATGAAGACTTATAATGATTCAGCATATAGTTGACAGTATTAATTTGGATTTGCTGTTTAAATTTTCTAGTTCTATAATGTGAAGTGGTGAGATGAAGCAGTGTTTCATACTCACAGCAAAGAAGTAAAAGATGAAATCAGGACTTTTTAAAAATTATATTTTATTGATTATTGATTACGCTATTACAGTTATCCTGTTATTTTTCTCCCCTTTATTCCCCTCCACCCTGCACCCCCTCTCTAACAATCATTCCCTTTCTTAGTTCATGTCCATGGGTCTTACATATAAGTTCTGTGGCTTCTACATTTCCTATACTATTCTTAACCTCCCCCTGTCTAATGTGTACAAACCAATTATGCTTCTTATTCCCTGTATCTTATCCCCTATCCTTTCCCTCTTCCTTCCCACTGATAACCCTCCATGTGATTTCCATTTCTGTCATTCTGTTTCTGTTCTAATTGTTTGCTTAGTTTGTTTTTGTTTTATGTATATTTGTTGATAGTTGTGAGTTTGTTGCCATTTTACTCTTCATAGTTTTGATCTTCTTTCCCTTAGATAAGTTCTTTTAACATTTCATATAATAATGGCTTGGTGATGATGAACTACTTTAACTTGACCTTATATGAGAAGCACTTTATCTGCCCTTCCAGTTTAAATGATAGCTTTGCTGGATAGAGTCATCTTGGATGTAGGTCCTTGCCTTTCATGACTGTGAATACTTCTTGCCAGCCCCTCTTGCCTGCAAGGCTTCTTTGGAAAAATTAGCTGAGAGTCTTATGGGAATTCCTTTGTAGGTAACTGTCTCCTTTTTCTCTTGCTGCTTTTCATATTTTCTCCTTCTCTTTAATCTTGTGTAATGTAATTATGATGTGCCTTGGTGCGTGCTTCTTTGGGTCCAACTTCTCTGGGGCTCTCTAAGCTTCCTGGACATCCTAGAAGTCTGTTTCCTTCACTAGATTGGGGAAGTTCTCCTTCATTATGTTTTCAATGCCTTGTTCTTCCTCTTCTCCTTCTGGCACCCCTATAATTCAGATGTTGCAACATGTAAAGTTGTCCCAGGGGTTCCCAAGCCTCTCCTCATTTTTTTGAATTGTTGTTTCTTCATTCTTTTCTGGTTGAATGTTTATTTCTTCTTTCTGCTTTAAATCGTTTATTTGAGTCCTGGTTTCCTTCCCTTCACTGTTGGTTCCCTGTATATTTCACTTTGTATAGCCTCTATTTTCACATCCATACTCAACCAATTCTGTGAGCATCCTGATTACCAGTGTTTTGAACTCTGCATCTGATAGGTTAGCTATCTCTTCACCACTTAGTTCTTTTTCTGAGTTTTGACCTGTTCTTTCATTTGGGCCATATTTCTTTGTCTCAGTGCACTTGTTACATTATAAGGCGGGGAGCCTTATTTATTCGCCAGGGTGGGGCAACCCATGTCACTGCATTGTTGCAAATTCTGGATGAATGTTTCTTCTTTAACTCCTTTGTCATTGGACTTCTCTGCAGTTTGATATTCTGGCAATTCTGGTTGTTTTTTGTTTTTAAATTTGTTGTTATTCTTATTTTGATTGTGCGAGGAAGTGAAGTGTTCCTACCTATGCCTCCATCTTGGCCAGCTGAAATCAAGACTTTTGAATGAGTCATTTGATGTCTGAATACTTTGACTCTATTTAATGGGTTTTTTTTTGTTTCTATAAAACTTTCCCATGTTTCTGTCTCCCATCCAACTGTGACCAGACATTACCTATACCCAAAGGTGTTGATGCTCTTATATTAATACTTGGCTTTAACCTTCAAAGAAATGAGTGTAGTTCATTCCCCTGTCCTTAGGAATCCATAATTCACTGAGTTGGAACTGGGGATTTAGACTGATCAAAGGTCAGTTCTGCTTTAGAGTCTATTAAGCCAAATACTTTTTGAAAGACAAGTAAAACACATTCAAAATAATACTTGACATCTGGCTCTCTGTTGTGTAACAACTATAGGTAATTAAACTTAAATGCTTTATGAAATCTTAGCTGGAAAGCATATCAAGTTTAAAGTATTACTGATCATATACATTAAACAAGTAATACAAAAAGTTGGGCTTTTCCCCATCTTTCCCAGTTTAAATGTCCATCTGCAATTGGAGCCATGGGTCCTGGGCATATTGGACCACCAAAACAAGAAGAGCTTAAAGGTAAGTTATTTAATAGAGTATATGGGTCAAAATAAGTAGTACAATCTTTTATTTGGGAACAAAATTATAGGGAGAATAATACTAACACTAGCACTTATTAAAGATGAACTCAATCGTAGAAATGATGAACAGTCATTTATATATAAAGATGCTGCTTTTACTCTACTGTTATAAGTAAATTGTTTTTCTAGTGATGAAAATTAATTTACCATTAATTATTCATATTTTGGCATATTTCCTGAGATGGAAAGCCACCAGCCACATGTATTTAAGTAACTAACTACTCAGGATCTAGTTACCAAGATGTTTAGCTTCTTCACCTTCCACCCTGCTATATTCTGACAGTTTCACAGTATTCATTCTTTATTTTATTCAATATATCTTTATTGAGAGCCTATTATGCATCAGGCAATATGATTATCTCTGAGACTACAGTAGAAATCAAAATAGAAGTAATCTCTTTTCCCAAGAAAACTACACAATTTTATCTTAAATTGAACTTCTTACAAAATAAAGCCCATGGGGTAGCTTATAAGAGTCACAAGTCCAATAACTAGAATAAATATTTTGAATTTGGCTTATACATTTTCATGGAGCTGAACATTTTATACATCTTAAAAACTATAGAAGGGTTGCCCTAGCTGGGTAGCTCAGTTGGTTTAAGTGTTGACCTGATGCACCAAGGTTGTGGGTTTGATCCCTGGTCAGGGCACATACAAGAATCAACCAATGAATGCATAAATAAGTGGAACAAAAAATTGATGTTTCTCTTTCTCTTCCTCTCTGTCTCTCTAAAATCAATAAATAAAAAAAATAAAAAAATAATGAAAAAATTTATAGAAGGCTCTAATTCTGTTGGTCAAGATCACAGTTACCAGAAGGTGGGCATAGAAAGACAGTGAAATCCTCTCACCAATTTAGCTAATTATAAAAGATTTTACCTGAAAAAATATTTTAAATAATGGATAAAATGAGGTCTGAGGGGATGATTTAAAAAAACTAGTTATTACTACTCAAGAGTATATTTACCTCATTCAAGAGATATTTACTCCATGGAACACTAGTTAAATTTGGATGTATTTGTGTGTTCTCTGTATTTCTGATAATGTAGGTCTAATAATCTCTCAGTTCTGAGGACAATGAGTAATATGTAAAGCACTGTATTTAAAAATCTGTAATTAGGCTTTACAAAGCCCATGCTAAACTGAAGCAGATAAATTTTAAAGGTCAGCAGAATTGAAAATCAGGTGAATTTGAGGAGGGATGCTTAAAATGACTCTATCTAATGTTCTGCACCTAATCTAATCATCCATTTGATGCCCTGATAGTTGGAACAAATGTAAACTGGGTTTTATATACCTATTTACTTTTAAACATTTTGAGTTGACATGTAGAGACACAGGCACATGCTCAATTCTACATAAAGAACGAGTGACAGACTTTCTTTAAAGCTGATGTCTACATGAGGAAAATACTGGATTAAAATATTGACATTTTACATTTTTTAACTGATGGTGTATCTTAAGAATTATGTTATGCTTTAATGAAAAATGTATCAAATGGCTTTTACACAATAAAACACAATGCAAAATAAGACATTTCTACCTAAACCAAAGTGTGTGTTTGATTTGTTCTTTTATACAAAAATATTTACAAGTGATATTACTTGTTTCACTGCAAATATATTTTATATTATATTAAACATGATGTTATTTTATATATCAAATATATTATATGTTATATATATACATATATATGGGAGAGAGAAGGAGGGAGGGAGAGAGAGACTGGCAGCTATACATCAGAATGCTATCATTCATTATCTCCAGGTAGTTGGGTTATAGATTGTTTTATTTTCTTCTATTTCCTTAAATGTCTTTTCTAAATTTCCTACAATTATTATTATAACTCTACAATGTATTGGTTGTGTATTTATAAAAATATTTAATCAGTTGTTACTGATTTCACTCATATACAGAATCTAATGAACAAACTGAACTAACAAGCAAGGCAGAGACAGACTTATAGATAGAGAGCAAGATGACAGCTAGAAGTGGGAGAGTAGCGGGTAGCAGGATTGAGCAAAAAGGATTCATGCATGTAGACACGTAGACAACAGTGTGGTGATGGCTGGGGGGAGGGGAGTATAAGGGGCCTAAATGGTAATGGAAAAATATAATAAAGATTATGCATTTTAAAAAATAATCAGTTGTTACTAATTTAGCTTGTTTTTGGTAAAAATAGAAAATACAAATAAGAAATGTTTTACTTCATGATCCCCAACTGAATGTATCAGAGCAATTTTGAGGGGAAATAATGCAACAGCTTCAGCTTTCTCTTCTCTTTCTTTACAGTTATTCCTGAAACCAGTGTTGACACTAGCGAGGCCATCTGGAATCCAGAAGAAGTTCCAGAAGGAGCAGAGCACACTGACATGTGGGATGCTAGAGAAATACCAGAGTAAGTCAAATGAAGCCAAGAATGTGTTTAGGGGTTTAAACTGTATGTGTCATCCGATACCATTCTATTTTTGACAAGATTCATAAAGTGACTTCTAACTACATAAAAGATAAAACTACAGTGACACACAGAAGGCATGTGTAATTGATTATTTTTTTCCTTCTAAAGCAGAAACAATAAAACATAAGACCTTCCTTTCACTTATTATCTAACAAAAATGGAAAATACAGTCCTTTCTGTAGTATATTTATATTTAATGTCAGTTACTTATATAATGTGGAACTAACAGTAAGAAAAAAGCCTATTAAATTATAAACATTCATACAAACTAAATTATTATGCCATGTTTATAAGTCAAAGATCTGCTTTTAATTACTCAATGTTCCACATTAACTATAACTATAAAACTGTGTCCAATTCCTCAAAAAAAAAAAACCTATGCTTCTATCTTCTATCTTCTAAGTCAGTTCTGAAAATAGAAGCTGTCAGAAATGGCAGATAATTAACTGGGAAAAAAAGTATCCAGCTTTCAAATAAACAATGTAAAAAAATGTAACCTTCAGAAAAATCAAGTGGGATTTTAAAACACTTCAGTCTGCATTTTAAGAATGAAGAGAGTAAATCTGTTATGTTTATACAGTATGCATACATTCATATGAAAGATAAGAATTAAGTCACTAGACTTCTGGCCAAGATGGAAGTGTAGGTAGATACACTATGCCTCTTCATACAACCAAAAAAAAGGACAACAACAAATTTAAAAACAAAAAACAACCAAAACTGACAGAAAATTGAATTGTATGGAAGTCTGACAACCAAGAACTTAAAGAAGAAACATTCATCCAGACTGGTAGGAGGGGCTGATACGGGCAGCTGAGCAGAGAGGATTTGTGGCAAGGCAGCAGCTGGAGGACCCAGCAGTCTCACATTTGCATGTGGATAGACCAGAACAAACAACAAGGGAATGAGATGGACCACACACCCAGGGTTCCAGTGCACGGAAATAGATCCTCAAAGCCTCTGACTGAAAAAATCTGTGGGGGTTGAGGCAGCAGGAGAAACTCCCAACCTCACAGGAGAGTTCATTGGAGGGACCCACAGGGTCCTAGAACATACATAAACCCACCCACCCAGGAATCAGCACCAGAAGAGCCCAATTTGCTTGTGGGTAGTGGAGGAGGGGACTGGAAGCTGGCAGGGAGGTGAGCAGGCATCATTGTAACCTCTCAGGCTCCTCCCCCACATACAGCACCACAGAACAGCAGCGTGGGTTGCCCCACCCTGGTGAATACCTAAGGCTCTGCCCCTTACTATGTAACAGGCACACTGAGATGAGGAAAAAATGGCCCAAATGAAAGAACAGATCAAAGCTCCAGAAAAAAATATAGCCATCCTATCAGATTCACAGTTCAAAACACTGGTAATTAGGATGCTAACAGAATTGGCTGAGTATGGTTGCAAAATAGAGGACAAAGTGAAGGCTATACAAAGTGAAATAAAGAGAACAAACAGTGAAGGGAAGGATTCTGGGACTCAAGTCAACAATTTAAACAATAAATAAACATTCAACAAGAACAGAATGAAGAAGCAATAATTCAAAAAAATGAGAAGCTTAGGAACCTCCAGGACAACTTTAAACATTCCAACATCCAAATCATAGGCATGCCAGAAGGAGAAGAGGAAGAGGAAGACCAAGAAATTGAAAACTGATTTGAAAACATAATGAAGGAGAACTTCCCCAGTCTGGTGTAGGAAATAGACTTCCAGGAAGTCCAGGAAGCTCAGAGAGTCCCAAAGAAGTTGGACCCAAGGAAGCACACACTAAGGCACATCATAATTACATTATACAAGGTTAAAGGTAAGGAGAGGATCTGAAAAGCAGCAAGAGAAAAGGAGACAGTTACCTACAAAGGAGTTCCCATAAGCCTATCAGCTGATTTCTCCAAAGAGGCCTTGCAGGCAAGAGGGGCTGTAAAGAACTATTCACAGTCATGAAAGGCAAGGACCTGCATCCAAGATTACTCTATCTTGCAAAGCTATCATGTAGAATGGAAGAGCAGATAAAGTGTTTCCCAGATAAGGTCAAGTTAAATTAGTGCATCATCACTAAGCCCTTATTATATGAAATGTTAAAGGGACTTATCTAAGAAAAAGAAGAAGATCAAAACTATGAACAATAAAATGACAACAAACACAACTATCAACAACTGAACCTTAAAAAAACAAAACCAAAAACTAAGCAAACCACAAGAACAGGAACAGAAACAGAATGACAGAAATGGAGATCACTTGGCGTGTTATCTATCAGCAGGGAGGCAGAGGTGGGGGATGAGGGAAAAGGTATAGGAAATAAATAGAATAAACGGTAGGTAGAAAATAGCCAGGGGGAGGTTAAGAATAGTATAGGAAATGTAGAAGCCAAAGAACTTTATATGTTCTACCCACGGATGTGAAGTAATGGTGGGGGGATATGGATGACAGGGTTTGTGCAAGGCAGAGGGGAATAAAGGGAGCAAAATGGGACAACTGTAATAGCACAATCGATAAAATATATTCTTAAAAAAAGAAGTCACTCATTTTTCATATTGTCTAATAAATGTCAAACATCCATATGTGGCAAGCCCCAAATTTGAGTAAATTTTCAGTTTATCTGTTTTTTTCCTTTTTATTGAAAGTGTTGGGGTGATACTGGTTAACAAAATTATGCACATTTCAGGTGCATACTTCCACAAAACATGAGCTGTACACTGTATTGTATGTTCACCCTCCTCGCAAGTCAGGTCCTTCCATCAACATTTATCCCTGCTATACCCTTCTCCACCTCCTCCCACCCACTCCCTCCAGCAATCACCTCACTGTTGTCCATGCCCATGAGTGTTTTCTCTTTTGTAATTTTTCATTCAGTCCTCCACTACTCCACCAGCCCCTAATCCCCACTGACAACCTGCTCTCTATGAGTCTGTCTCTACTTCGCTTGTTAGTTCATTTTATTCATTTGATTCCACATGTGAGTGAAATTATATGGTACTTGTCTTTCTCTGACTGGCTTGTTTCACTTAGCATAATAACACCTTATTTATTTGATGTTCTGTAGAAAGAACATCCATGAAAGCTTCACAGGAATAAGTAATTCAGTCAGGATATGAAGAAAATGGTTTTTGAAGATTTTTAAAAAATCTTCATTTTCTTTCTTATGCAATTGTACTTCTAATATACCAATGGGTAAAGAGGAAAAAAATGGTTAAAAGACACAGACAGGGAGTTCACAAAAGAAGAATGATTAGTGGCCAAATAAAAAAAATAATAAGGGCCCAATATAAGTCACTGCCCCAAAGATAAGCATTAGGATCTTTATTTTAAAGAGTTTTAAAGTCAGATTTGATATTTGATTAGATTTATTGAATGAGAGGAAAGTGTCAAAATGATGCTTGAGTGACAGGGTGAATAGTGGGGTGATTAACTGTAAGTGGGAATGTAGGTGGAGGGGAAGCGATGAGTGTGGTTTTGGGTGTGTGGATGGTGAGGTGCCTCTGGATCCAGGTAAATGCATAGAGTAGGCAATAGGAAAAAAATTGTTTCTGGAAATGAGAAGAGCAGCAGCAGCTAGAGCAAATCTATTTGGGAGTCATGAGCATATGGATCAATACCTTTCTATTTTGCTTTAACCTGGCTTCATCTTTGTAAATACCTGGTAGAAGTTATAGTCTATAAAGAAAAGAAACACCCCATATCAAATAGCTACCTATTGTTCTTGTTTCAACTCAGAGAAATCCTCTTTTCATTCTTGGCCATTCCTATTTGCTAGTGGTCATAGTTCACTGTAGTCCTTTAGTCTTCCTGTCCAGTGAGTTACCATTCTTTATTAGGGTAAATTAAATAGAAGAGGTCATTTGTAAGTATTTGCTTACTTCATTCCATGTAAAATGATAGGGCACACTATGTCTTGGTGCTTCCATAAGCCATCCTATCTCTAAGGGCCCAAGTTTGGGGCCAAGGAAAGATTTATGAATTGTCATGTGTGAGGAAAATCTTTCACTGAACTAAGAATCCTATAGGACTAGATTCTAAACATTATAGTGTAGCTGTGCTGACTACATTACCAGTGTTTCTATTGTAGATTTTTAGAGATGGAAAAAAGAGATCATTTAATTCGAACCCACCCTCTTCCATAAATTGTACAAATATAGAAGCCAAGGCGCCATGAGTTTGTGACTTGACCAAAATCACATGGCTAATGACAGAAATGGTGCTTAACCTGGATTTTCAAACTCTTCATTGTCACTTAAATTTATTGGTGCAGAGTTTCTATCTATCCATCAAACCCTGTGTTATGGGACCACTATTTTTCTGAGCCATTGTTTTCCTGGAAGGGACCTTCCTTTTTTCTTCTACATTGAATCTTATGAGACTCTTATTAGAAGTTTTCTCAGTCCATTTTATTTAGTTCTAAAATGGTTAAGCTTCATTTTAGAAAAGTATATATGATATGAATCCTGCTTTACAGAGTTAGGCATTTTTGACTGAATTTCTAGATTTCTATTTCTTTATGTTCTGCTATATGCCTGAAAAAACTGTAAGAATTTTATGTACTTAGTCATTTTATTTTTATTGTAACAGCATGTTCTCGTAGTTTCTAGTTTTCTCCTCTGTGACAGGAAATTTCTCTTTCATTTGAGTTTCTATATCAATGACTTTTTCAGGTATGATATTATATACAAACAGCAGGTGGGAACTGAGGATATATTTCTAGGACTGACGAAAAAGGACACTTCAACAGCATGTTGTGAGGATCTAGTGGTAAGCTTCTCTCCCTTCCCCATTATATGACCATTATAGCTAAATTGACTGCCTGCTGTATATGTAACACTGTAGGCAAGGCTGTAAACTCTTTAAAAATATTGGTTGATATATTTCAAGTACTAAGGGAATAGTGGGACAGTTTAAATATGGTAAATATGCACAAAATAAACCAACCTTACACATGTGGATAGATTTACAAATAAATATAATAGAATCATATGATATCTTTCTAGTCCTATTAAACAGTCCAATCTGATTGCACTGAATTTCTTTCATTCTACTTCTATTTCATGCTTGCCATCTGAATGGTTAGTAATGTGTCATGAGTTGACAGGCAATGAGAATGAAATATTTCCTTCCCTAAATCTGTCTTCTCTCGTATGTCTATTTCTTTTGATGACTTGGTTTACATTGGGAAATTTAAAAAGGAATTTTTTCTTAATATTTGGAACTTCTGATTTTAAAATTCTAAACAGATATCTAAAAAAAGACATCTAAAGTGTCACTTGGCTTCCTAATCTGAATGACACTACAGCATATTGGATAGTATCCTTTGCCAAGCCACAATTTCCATATAATTACAATGCAGCACGAACAATATCGATAGAATACACCTTATTTTTGCTTATTTGAGCCTTGTGATAATCTTGTTGAAAAGTCTATGTCTAATGAAAAGTTTAGAATACAACCCATTTTGACAATATACACTAGTAATTCTGGTGCTAAGAATTTATTTTTTGAGATCTGAGGCTGTGCATCACTCTTTGCCCCTCCCTCTCTTCCAATACAGTATGGTATAGAGTACTGAGGTGCTCACAGGAGATGCTTAATATTTTTCCTTAAGCAAATGACAAATATAACCTCTCTTTGGCATGAAATTCAGTTTTTCTGTCACTAGCAAGATCTAAGACATTCAATTGAATCTAGTAACATAATGGGAATAGTGATTTTAAGTACCTCAAGAGATTTTTCAAACTTGAATGAGTTAAGTTTCAAGTGATCTTGAAATAATGAGCTCCCAGGGTTTTAGCAATAATATTCAAATTCCTCTCTCTTAAATTACTCTAAGATTATGTTTTTGATGTTTAATATTAAGGATTGCTCTAAACACTGGAGAAATTCTAGGCCCTAAATAAATAAAACTGTTGTAGGCCTTTCCATTTCTCTTATGCAAATTGCCACTAGTATTAATGATAAAGGTATATGGAATGATGCATCTGGAAACTAAATCACACCTCAGAATAAGAATATACAATCTAAAACTCAAAAGTATATACAGAAATAGACTTGATACCTCCTTTCAATGAACTTATAATTAACCAGGGAGACATAAATGTCTTATTTTATTATTAACAATTAAACTCAGTGTTAACAATTGTATGTCTACCAGCAGTTCAGAGGGTTTGGATAAGGAATGAGCACCACTGAGTGGCAGCAGCAAATGAAGCATTTGTTGGTGTAATGGCACTTTACCACATTATATTTTTCTTTTTTCCTTCTTTCTTTTTATATATTCAATCTTTGAAGATAGTGAATACTACTATGTACCAGGCACTGTCCTAAGCACTATGTATACAGAGATAAATAAGAAACAGTCAATTATACTCAAGGAACTTCCAGTAAAGGAAATGGATACCTAACAAATCACTGCAGTTCAATATGGTCAGTTTATATTTAGAGACATATGTCAGGTACACAGTGACATAAAGCAGAAAGGGATCAACTCTATTTGGGTGGATAGGATTTCTACAGTGGACAACATTCCAAGAAGGACATTCCAAATAGAGGTAAGAGCATGTGGAATGGTAACCAGGCATGAAATACCATGGCCTATTCAAATAAGCAGTGATGATGACAAGAATAAAAGAATAGCTATGGATAGTGGTATACTGGTAAGCTGATGCTCAAAAGAGAAAAAAAAAGCTCTCATTTGTAGCTTGAATTTTATCCCATAAACATATTAATAATGACATCCACTGTCATTGCTTACCCTCACAGGTAAGACACAGACTAAAAAGGTAGTTGACACTACCTCAAGTATTTCTTGTTCAAATTTAAAAGCTTATTATTCCTGTTGATTATATGTCATTTTCTCAAACCTAAGACTTCATCAAATTGCAAATGCAACATTTATTTAATAATAAAGGAAATAGGTATGCTACCACATTAAATGTACCCATTGATTATTTGATACATCTCAATATCAGAAACGTTAAATTGCAGGGAAAATTGCACCTTAGAATTGACTGAATATGTTATTTGGGTCCTGGACATGGTGTACATGTAACAGTTCAACCCAGATACTTTAAGAAAAGGACATCTTTTAAGCTGAGGAAGCTTTAATAGTAGTACAAGCAATCTGTTTATATACAAGCAGTGATTTGGGGTTTAAAAATTTATGAGGATCACTCTGCATTTTACCCTTCCCAAACTCCAAATAAGAAAGCAAGTTATATGAGTCCTAAATAAAGCAATAACACTAAACTAAATTCTGCGCTGGTAATATGTATATCTTCAGCAAGCTTTCCATTCTTTCCATCAAACCCCAATCCAAAGAGCTCCATTATCCAAATTCTGCCTGCTGCTCTACTCCCGAGTTTGTAACTAACAAACTTCCCTTGCCTTAATCTATACAAAGGCATTTTATTTTTAAATAAAAATTGTGTATATTTAAAGTGTATGACATGATGATTTGATATACATATACATAGAGAAATGATTACTACACTCAAGCTATTAACACATCGTCTAACATAGTTACCATTCATGTGTGTGTGTGGTGAGAGTGCCTGAAATCTACTTTCTTAGCAAATTCCCATTATTCAATACAGTATTATTAACTACAGTCATCATGCTGTACATTAATTTTAGAGCTAGAGTTAGGCCAGTGGTTTGCAGGTTTGTTTTGTTTTGCCTTGTTTTTAGCTGTCAATCATTTTCTTCAAGAAAAATTCTCTGAGAAAGCCCAACATATAAAATACATAAAAGTACCCTCATCTTGGTTAAAAGGTTACTATCACCCATGAGGCAGCTTGTAGGAGAAAAAAACTGGGGTTCCTTGGAACATAAAGATAATAATCTAGCCTCTCTTTCTTATATTACATTTCATTTCAGAAAATAAGGTCAAGCTTACAAGGTATAAAATGCTCATATAAATTAATGGGAAAACAATAAGGGAACTAACTAGAGGGTTTTTTTCTTCTACATGACATGTCTATGTTTTTCTTTAAACCTCATGAGTAGAATACCCCTATCTTGTTTTGTTTTATTTTATTTTATTTTTGCTTTAGTAATAATGGGTTTTATATTTATCATTGACTACATATGACTGAATAATATTTATCACTGTTTGCTATATCTTTTGAAAATTCAACAAATACTTACTAAGCACATACTGTAGACCAGACACTCAATATATACAGTGTTGAAAAAAATGATAAGTTTCTCCTTCTCCCAAAGAGCTTACTATCAGGAGATCATGCACGCCATAAGCAACAGCACAGACCTTCATAGATCCATGCAATAAGGAAACAATGCAATCAAATGGGTATAGATTATTACTTACATGGACAGCATAAATAAGATCAGCACAGTGTCAGCTCCTGATATTCCTTTGCTCCATAGGACATCAAACTAAAGGGGCCAGAGGACAGATGACATGAGCAATGTGGAACTTTGTTGCTGAAGAGTTCACTCTATACTGCAGCTAAGCTGTTTTATAGCCAGCATGTATACCTAAGGTTTGGGGCAGGGAACAGAAAAGTCCTATACCTCACTGTAACCAGAGAGTAAGATGAGAATTTGCCTGCTGGTAGTGTTCTGCAAGATAGGGAGCCTCCCACAAGGAAGGAAGACAGATAAAAAGAGCCTTGAAGCAACTCCTCATAAGATTGCCTATCTTCCCACTTGTGAGAGGATCACTGTATGTTCTGCCGAGACCTGGGGTGGATCAGAATTTAGCCTTGCCTACGTAGTTTATGTAAATAGTGCAAAGACACCAGAATATCAGAGTAAAGCCATTTTAATACATTTATAGTCTATAAGTAAAAGTGTTTTTTTCTGGTTGTTTTCACTTAATACAATAAGAATAGCAAATAACTTATATAACACTTACTAGGAGCCAGGAATTTTCTCTAAGAACTTTATGCATAGTAACTCAGCAATCCCCACACCAAAACTCTATGAAATCAGTGCTATTATCCTCATTATACTAATGAGGTTACTGAAGCACAAAGAAGAAACTTGCTTAAGGTCACACATTTAGAATCTGGAAGACCTACAATTTTCACTCAGGCAATTTGAATTTGATAGAACTATGTACAAAGTGGTACAGCCACAAAGAAGAGGAAAACCAAGCTCGCTTCATAATACAGGTGTCATCTGACTTGCACATTTTTTATTATAAATCCTATTTTTTTCATTGTTGTTCAAGTACAGTTGTCTCCATTTTCACCCTACAGCTCTCCCCCTCCCCACCAACCCCCATTGCCCACCCTTAATCCTACCCCCCTTTGGTTTGTCCATGGGTCCTGTAAACATGTTGGTGACCCTTCCCCATTTTCCCCTCATTATCCCTGTCCCCACTCCCCTCTGGCAATTGTCAGCTTGTTCTTTACTTCCATGTCTCTGGTTATATTTTGCTTACTTGTTTGTTTTGTTGATTAGGTTCCATTAATAGGTGACATAAAATGGTAATTGTCTATTGCCTCCTGGCTTACTTCACTTAGCATAAAGCTCTCCAGTTCCATACATGCTATCCTGAAGGGTAGGAGCTCCTTCTTCCTTTCTGCTGCATAGTATTCCATTGTGTAAATAGATGTACCATAGTTTTTTGAACCACTCAATTACTCATGGGCACTTGGTTGCTTCCAGCACTTGGCTATTATAAATTATGCTGCTATGAACATTGGGATGCATAGGTTCTTTTGGATTGGTGTTTAAGGGTTCTTAGGGTATAATCCAAGCAGTGGAATTGCCAGGTCAAAAGGCAGTTCCATTTTTAGCTTTCTGAGGAAATTCCATACTGTTTTCTACAGTGGATGCACCAGTTGGCATTCCAACCAACAGTGTACTAGGGTTCCCTTTTCTCCACAACCTCGCCAGCACTTGTTGTTTTGTTTATGATAGCCATTCAGAGTGGTGTGAAATGTTATCTCATTGTGGTTTTAATTTGCATGTTTCTGATGGCTGGTGAGGCTGAGCATTCTTTCATATGTCCCTGGGCCCTCTCTATGTCCTCCATAGAGAAGTGTTCAGGTCCTTTGCCCATTTTTTTAATTGGGTTGTTCGTCTTCCTAGATTGGAGTCATGTAAGTTCTTTTCTTTCTATCTTCAAAAATCTTATAGACCTTGTTTAAGCTTTTTAAAAAATATATGTTATTGATCATGCTATTACAGTAGTCCCATTTTCCTCCTGTTTATTCCCCTCCACCCTGCACCACCCCTCCCACCCACATTCCCCCTACCCCTTAGTTCATGTCCATGTACTGTACATATAAATTCTTTGGCATCTCCATTTCCCATACTGTTATTAACCTCCCCCTATATTGTACCTACTGAGTTCTTTAATATTTTGGAGATCACACCATTCTCTGAGGTATCATTGGAAAATATATTTTCCCATACAGTTGGTTCCCTTTTAAATTTGCTGGTATTTTCCTTAGCTATGCAGAAGCTTTTTTATTTTGATGAAATCCCATTTGTTTATTCATTCCTTTATATCCCTTGCTCCAGGGGAAATATCAGTGAAAATATTGCTGCATGGAATATCTGAGATTTTCCTGCCTGTGTACTCCTCTAGGACATTTATAATGTTGCAACTTATATTTAAGTCTTTTATCCACTTTGAGTTTATTTTTGTGTATGGTGTAAGTTTTTGGTTGAGTTTCATTTTTTTTTATGTGCAGCTGTCCTGGTCTCCCAACACCATTTGTTGAAGAGGCTATTTTTAATCCATTTTATGCTTCTGTCCCTTTGTCAAATATTAATGACCATACAGACATGGGTTTATTTCTGGGCTCTCTATTCTGTTCCATTGATCTACGAGTCTGTTCTTATACCAGTACTTGACTGTTTTGATTATAGTGGCCTTGTAATATAGTTTGGTATCAAGTATTATGATCCTTCTTAATTTGGATATTTTAATGAGGTTTATTCTTCCAATCCATGAACATAGTATATGTTTCCATTTATTTGTGTCTTCCTTATTTTCTTTCTTCAGTGTTCTGTAGTTTTCTGAGTACAGGTATTTTACCTCCTTGGTTGGGTTTATTTTTTGGTACATTATTTTTATGGTTGCTATAGCAAATTGGACTTTTTTTCTCATTTCTGTTTCTGATGTTTCACTGTCGGTGTACAAAACTGCCTTCAATTTCTAAATATTTACTTCATATCCTACTGTTTTTACCAAATTCACTTATTAGGCCCAGTAGTATTTTTGGTGGAGTCTATAGGGATTTCTATGTACACTATCATGTCCTCTGCAAACAATGACAGTTTTACTTCCTCCTTTCCATTTTGAATGCCTTTTTTTTTTTTTGTTTTATCTTGTCTGACTGCTATGGCTAGGACTTTCAATACTATGTTGAATACAAGTGGTGAAAGTGGACATCCTTGTCTTGTACCTGATCTTTGGGAAAGATTTTAGTTTTTTCCCATTGAATATTATGTTGGCTGTAAGTTTCTTGTATATGGCCTTTATTTTGTTGAAGTGCACTCCCTCTACTTCTACTATGCTCAGTGTTTTTATCATAAATGGGTGCTGTACCTTATCAAATGCTTTTTCAGCATCTATTGATATGATCATGTGTTTTTTGTCTTTTACAATGTTTATATGATGATACATTTATTGAATTTTGAATATCATACCAACTTGTATCCCTGGGATGAATCTTACTTGATCATGGAGTATAATCTTTTCAATGTATTGCTGGTTGCAGTTTGCCGATATTTTGTTGAGGATTTTAGTTTCTTTGTTCATCAGTGATATTGGTCTAAAGTTTTCTTTCTTTGTTGTGTCTTTATCTGATTTTTAGATTAGAATGATGCTGGGCCCATAAAAAGAGTTTGGGAGTCATCTCCCTTCTTGAATTTTTTGGAATAGTTTGTGAAAGATAGGGGTTAGCTCTTTCTTAAATGTTCTGTAAAATTCTTCTGTGAAACTAGTCCAGGATGGTTTTTGTGTGTCAGGAGTTTTTGATTATTGCTTCAGTTACACCAGCTCTTATTGGTCTGTTCAGGCTTTCTGCTTCTTCATTTAGTTTTGGAAGATTATGTTTTTCTAGAAATTTGTCCATGTCACCTAGGTTTTCAAATTAATTGGCATATAGATGTTCACAGTAATTTCTTACAATACTTTGCATTTCTGTGGTATCAGTTGTAATCTCTCCTCTTTTATTCCTGATTGTGTTTTTGGGTCCTCTCTGTTTTTTACTTGATGAGTCTGCTTGAAGGCTTGCCAATTTTGTTTATCTTTTCAAAGAACCAGCTCCTGGATTTTTTTCATCTTTTGAATTATTCTTTTACTCTCTACGTCATTTAATTCTGCCCTGACCTTGGTTATTTCCTTCCTTCTACTTGCTCTGGGCTTTGTTGTTGTTCCTTAAGTTCTTGTAGATGTAGGGTTAGGTTGTTTATTTGAAATGTTTCTATCTTTTTTAGGTAGGCCTGTATGGCAATGAACTTCAATGTAAGGGCTGCCATCACTGTGTCCCATAGGTTTGGACTGTTGTCTATTAATTTTCATTTGTTTCTGGAAAGTTTTTATTTCTTCCTTCATCTCATTGTTAACCCATTCATGATTTAATAGGATGATATTAAATATCCATGTATTCGAATGAGTGAGTTTTTTTCCTTGAGGTTGGTTTCTAATTTTAAGCCCTAGTGGTATGAGACCATGCTTGATATAATTTGAATTTTCTTGAATTTGTTGAGGCTTATTTTGTTTTTTTTTTGTCCCATCATGTGGTCTATCTTTGAAAATATTCCATGTGCATTTGAAAAAAATGTGTATTTTGCTTCTTTGGGATGAATGCTTCTGTATATATCAGTTAAGTCCATTTGATCTAGGGCATTGTTCAATGCCACAACATTCTTGTTGATATTTTATTTGGAAACTTTATCCATTATTGACAGTGGGGTGTTAATATCCCCTAGTAAAAGGGTGTTGCTATCTCTCTCTTTCTTGAAGTCTTCCAAGATTTTCCTTATGCATTTGGGTGCTCCTATGTTGGGTGCATATATGTTTAAATGCTTGTGTCTTCTTGATGGATTCTTCCATTGAGTATTTTTAAGTATCCTTCTGGGTCTCTTTAATGGCCTTGGTTTGAAGTCTATTTTGTGTGATATAAGTATTGCTAACCTGGCTTTTTTTCCTTTCCATTTGCTTGGGATATTTTTTTCCAACCCTTCACTTTCAGTCTGTGTAGATCTTTTGGTCTGAAGTGGGTCTGTTGTAGGCACCGTATGCGTAGGTCGTGTTTTCTTATACATTCAGGTACCCTATGTCTTATATTGGAGCAATTAATCCATTTATATTTAACGTTATTATTGATAGGTACTTATTCATCCCCCCCCTTTGTATCAATGTTCCTCTCTTTCTCACTCTTTTTCTTCCTCTTCTTAAAGCAGTTTCTTTATCATATCTTGCTATCCTGATTTGGTGGAGGTGTATTCTTTTAGACTTCTTTTGTCTGGGAAACTCCTTATTTTGCCTTACATTTTAATCAAGAGCCTTGCTGGGTAGACTAGTCTTAGCTATAGGCCTTTGCTTGTCATTACTTGGAATATTTCTTGACATTACTTTCTGGCTTGTAGTGTTTCTGTTGAGAAGTCAGCTGCTAGCCTTATTGGAGCTCCCTTGCATGTGACTTCCTGTGTCTCCCTTGCTGCCTTTAAGTTTCACTCTTTGTCTTTCAAATTTGGTATTTTAATTACAATGTGTTCTAGAGTAGACCTCTTTGGATTCAACCTTATTGGCATCATCTGTGCTTCCTGATCCTGCATTGCTTTTCCCCTCTCTAGGTTAGGGAAGTTATCTGTCATTGTTTTTTCAAACAAGTGTTTTATCCCTTCCTCCTTTTCTTCTCTTTCTGGTATTCCTATGATTCAAATGTTGTTGTGTTTGATGTTGTCCTGCAGTTCCCTTAAGCTATCTTGATTTTTTTTTAGTATTTTTTCCTGCTCTGCCTGGGTATTTCTTTGTACCTTCTCTTCCAGCTCACTAATTCAGTTCTCTCCTTTATTCAGTCTGCTTGTAATTCCCTCTAGAGTATTTTTATTTCAGATATTGTATTTTTCATTTTTTCCTGGCTCATGTTTATAGTTTCTGTTTTCTTTTTCATACTGTTATAGTTCCCACTCAGTTCCCTGTAGTTGCCAGTGAGTCCTTGAGCATCCTTATAACCATTCTTTTGAATTCTGCATCATATGGTTTGTTTGGTTTCATTTCATTTAGCTCTTTTATTGGGGAATGTTCCACTCCTTTTGATTGTGGGTTCTTTCTTTGTCTCCCCATTTTAGGTGACTGTTTTTGTTCGTTTCTGCAATTCCAGATGCTCTGCTTTGCCTGCTGTCTTCATAGGGTGAACTTCTGTGGTAGAGGTTCTGTGGGATTCAGTGATACATACTGTTTAATCTCCGCGTTTGGTTGCTCTAGGGTTGCCCTTTGTTCTGTTTGTGTGGGCTTTCTTGTTGTATTTGGACTTTAGCTGTTGGTGGCTTCTTTGTTGATGGGTTCTTCCTTCTAGTGAGTTTACTGCTATTTTGAATTCCCACCTTGTCTTATAGGCTGTTGTCCAGTTGTTGGTTAACAAATATATATTACCAGACAATTAAATTTACACTAGCAAAAAGAACCCCCTTGCCACATCAGCCATCTCTACTGCATTTGAACTGAGATTAATAAAGGTGAAAACAAATTGTGGATATTATAAGATATGACAAAGGGAGTATGAGATGACTAAAAAAAAAAGAAAATGTTGTGGTGTGGTAAGAGGGAGGAGAATTGATAAGAGTTAGATACAACCTGAAGAAAGGGAGACAGCAAAATTTACAATGTAAGTAAAACACAAAAGAGCAATGGATACAATGTGGTAAGAGGAGGGAAGAATATACTATGCCACAGGTGGCAAACACAAGTCTTGTGGGCCAAATTCAGGACTCCACCTTGTTTTATCCAGCCTGGCACCTTGTTCCTACCCAGAAACAGTACCAAGCTCTCACTGAACTTTTAAGGAGTAGTTATATTTATACAGTCCTAAAATTACATTCAGCCCTTTGAAGGCAACTGCGAAGCTGATGTGGCCCCTGGTGAAAATCAGTTTGACACTCCTATACAATGAGGTTTGAAGTAAATTTGAAAAGGTACTGGACCAATGGGTGCAAAATTTCAAAAGAATAAAAAATAAAACAGAGCAGAGTCAATAGCATTGATGGTTGAATGAAGTTTAATGAAGATGGGAATGAGAGTGTTGTAGAAAAGCAAAAAGTGAATATGAGATGTCTAAGAAAAATAATTACGAGAGAATGGGGGAAACAAACTAATAAGAATAAGGAGTAAAACCCAGGTTGAGAGAGTAGGAATAAAGAAAAAAAGGGAGAGAAAAGAATGAAATAAAATCCTTAGTCAGTTGATCATGGCCATGGTGAAGGCGAAATGGAGTAAGACAGCAGGAGAGTATTCTCTGGAATTTAAAGTACAAACAAGTAGTTAACAAATAGGAGTTCCTTTGGAGAAGTACAGCAATGCCCATGATATTTCACCCCAACTAGCCAGTGTTTATAAAAATTGAAAAAGAAAGACTATTATTAGAAGAGAAAAAGAAGGTGAGCTGACTTAAGAAAGAAGAGTGCTTATGTGAGGTTAGATGGAGGAGAAATAGTGAGAGTAAGAGATAGAAACTTGGCATAATGTGAGAGAAAAGAAAGTTAACCATGACAGTAATAAAGCTCAGGAAGATGACAAAATGGATTAAGACCAGGAAAGGTTGCTGTGTGGGATCTGGAATAACAGTAGTATGATAAGAAATATATAATCTGGCCCTGGCTGGTGTGGCTTAGTGGATTGAGCTCTGGTCTGTGAACCAAGGAGTCACTGGTCCAATTCCCAGTCAGGGAAGATGCCTGGGTTGTGGGCCAGGTCCCCAGTTGGGGGCACATGAGAGGCAACCACACATTGATGTTTCTCTCCCTCTTTCTCCCTCTCTCTAAATTAAATTAAAATCTTTAAAAAACAGGAATATATAATCTGAATAAAAAGAATAAAAAGTAAAGGACTAAGAGTAGTGTGTTGTTTGGAATATGAGTGAAGTTAAAGAAGAATTAAAATGCAATATGAAAGAGAGAATAAAAAACAAATCAAACAATAAAAAACAGCAAACAAAACCAAAAAATCTAAATAAATAGAAGCGAAATTTAAAATATGCAAGTTCTGAAAGATAGCAAAGTGAAATTTGCCTCACTTGTTGGTGGTATTCACCTTCTGACTTCTTTCTGGATCCCTCTCTGGTTTTCTCATAGCTCCAGGTCTTATTGTCTTACACTTGGAAAAAAACCCAAAAGCATCCTGCTGATTTTACACCCACCAAACCAGTATTGCAGGTCTTTCAGGATCCTGCAGGGAAAGGGGAACTGAGCTACATTTTTTTTTCCTTTCTTGTGGTTTCCCAAGGATGGGGGCTCAGTCTGGGCTACAATAACCAGAGGTGCCCAGTTTCTAGCCCTCACCCTCAGAGCACTGTGCAGCCTGTACTATCCACTTTATGCATTTTCACCAGGCCAGCACCAATAATCCACTATATTTTGTGACCCTTTGATCAATATGTGAGGTGCACTACTGAGTAGGGGCAAATTGTGGCCCCCTCCTCCCTCTTTTTTTGGCCTGGCTGCATGAAGTCCCTGCAGGATGGCTCAGTTCTGCTATTGAAGAAGTCTGTCTGGGAGCAGCTGCGTTTCCAAGCCCCTGCTGCCCCTGTTTGATCAATCTATGAGGCACCCTGAGTTGGAGCAAATTGGGCCCCTACTCCTCCCTCTTTGCTGGCTGGGCCTCTGCTCATGTGCATTTCCTGCTTGCATGAGGTCCCTACATGGCTGCTCAGTTCTTTTTTTTAAGAAGTCCCCTTGGGTGTAGTGTGATGTTTCTAACAAGTGTGTGGCTTTCCACACAGTCCAACTCTCTGACCAGTCCAGAGTCTATCTGAATCACTACCAGTTGCAGCCCATCTCTTCTCCCAGCCCCAGGTATTACCAGGCTCCCCAATTTCTCTGGTACTGTCCCAGCCTGTGATTGCCACCGGAGCTGAGTATACCACTGGCTATGTGTCACTTACTATCTTTTTAACCTCTAGTGACTTTACCTGTCCAGGTCTCTGCTGGTGTGAGTTTGGGACTTCCCTGTTCTGAGAGGTGGGGGAGCCTCCTGGTGGCTATCACTGACCTGGCTCTCCTCCAATGCTTCCTCAGCAGCCTCTCCTGCACATGGCCCGGGTACCTTCCTATTGGCCTACAAAATGTCCTTACCACCCATTTTTAAGTGTCCTCTGCACATTTTGGCTTCCAAACATATCAGCTGGGATTCTGTTGGTTATTAACTTTTTTCTTCGGAAGATTGGCTAGGTGTCCCAGTTGGGTGCAGGAGCAAGTGGACTCAGCTCCCACCCATATCACTGACATTTCTATCTCTCTTTCTTGCGCATTTGAAGGATATAACAGTTTGTCAGGGTGGAAAACTGGTCTAAGCCGAGTGAACAGCATGATCAAAGGTATAGTTTTATGGAAGTAAATTACGTATTTTACCACTATTTGGCATTTTTTGAGCCTCGGAATGCACACAGTAATAAAATATAAAATAGAATAGGTAGCTTATAGCTAGTTATAAAAGCCCTTGAATATCATACTATGTGCTGTGGACTGAATTGTGTCCACTCCAATGCAGTATCCCCTAGTGTAACGGTATTCAGAGATAGAACCTTTGGTAAGTAACTATATTTAGGAAAGGTCATGAGGGTGGGGCTCTCATGATGATATCAGTGTCTTCATATGAAAAGACACAAGAGAGCTTGCTCTGCTTGCTATCTCACCCTGCCTTGTGAGCGTACAGTGAGAAGGTGGCTGTCCACAAGCTCTTACTAGACACCAACCATGCTGGGATGTCTGGCATGCTCAGAATTCCCATCTATAGTATTTTGTTATGGCATCCTGAGCAACTAATACACCATGAAATTTGGACTTTATCTTGTGGGCATTAGAGTAATTAAAAGTTTTAAAGCAAGCGAGTTTAATTAGATGCACATTTCAGAACAACTCTACTGGAAAATTATGGTAAAGAATTCAGTGGAGATTATGCTAAGAGATAAGTGTGAGTTTTGAAGACTGATAGTAGGAAAATCAGATGATAGACTATTGCACTAGTTCAGGTTAAAGAAGTAAAAGAACTAAGATTATGGCAAGGGAGATAGAAAAGAATGGCTTCAGCAGAGATTTTGGAGGTAGCATTGATATGATTTAGAAACTTGTCAAATGTGGTTTGTAAAGGAAAAACAAGAGTCAGATTTCTAGCTTTGGTGACTAGGTAAATGGTGATGGCATTAATCAAGGTATGGAATATAACGTGGTTTATCTTTGGATGGTTGTCTCAAAGATGGTTTGTATTTCTTCTTACTCAGAGTTTTCCTCATTTTCTACAATTACTATCAGAAGCATTATAAATTATCATCCAGTTCCTGGCCAGGTATTGAAAACCAAGAGAAATTGAATAAATGAAGTGAGGTTGAGATGGTAGCATGGCTTTAGAGAGATGATGCTGGCAGCCAAAAAGCTGTCATAGAAACAAGTTAGGGAAATGAAGAATGGAAACCTGCCTACCCCTGAGAAATAGGGCTGACTGAGGTAACTGATCTCTTGGGTGCCAGTTGGAAAGTATGGGAAAATGAACTTTAGGTATCAAAGATATGTAGGACTATTTTTTCCTTTTTATTGAATTTATTGGGGTGACACTGGCTAACAAAATTATATAGGCCTCAGGTGCACAACTCTACAACACATCATCTGTACACTGTACTATGTGTTCACCATCCCAAGTCAAGTCTCTGCCCATTACCATTTATACCTCCTATGCCCTCCTCCACTTCCCTCTGTCCCCTCCCCATGGCTAACACATTGTTGTCCTTGCTCTTGAGTTTTTTCTTTTTTCTTTTTTGCTCAGTCCCTCCATCCCCCCATTCCTATCCCCGACAGCTGTCAGCCTACTCTCTGTCTATGAGTCTGTTACTATTTTGCTTGTTAGTTCATTTTCATTAGCTTCTACATATGAGTGAGATTATATGGGATTTATCTTTCTCTGTCTGTTTTTGACAGGAAAGGGGGTGGGTTCAGGGGGAAGTAGGTCAATTGATTCCCATTTTCACCCGTGGGTGATATACAACAGACTATCTCTAAAATACAAAAATGAATGGGGCTACGGTTATTGACATTCTGCCAAATGATCAATTGTTTGTTCTAGGACATTCTGCCAAATGATGAATTGTTTGTTCTAGGATAAGAGCTGTACCTGCAAGCTATACCTGCAGATAGCTTGATACTTTTTTCACCTTCAGTGGATACATAACATTTTGGTATTCCTACTTTAATAGACATATATTGATTAGGGGACACTTTGACGTGACCTAAGAAACAAGCCATTAAGCTGGGTTTTTATTTTTCATTGTCACCTCCTCACTGATATATGAACCTTACTCCATCTCTAAGTCTCATTGGAAATGGAGTGAGAGTCAAGAATGGGATAAGAGTCTATCACTATCTGCCAGACGCAAGTAGAAGTCATGTGTTTATCTCACATATTCACCTCAGAAAATGCAATCAATCATTCTGAGCAAAGCGTCTACCCATCCTGAAAATTCACTTCTTCAATGGCCTGCTTCTCAAATACTGCATAAAGCAGTTGTATTTGTTTACTTTTAATAAATAAATACATTTGGCTTATTGATAATGGAATAGATTCTCTTTTCCATTTAAAATTCTATAGGATGGACATTTTTGAGGCTTTCTGATTATGCTAACCTGATTTGATTGGTTATATATCAGACTGTGTGGCAAGGAGAAGGATATTTGGGCTATAATACATAAAATTCCTTATTATCAGCCCACACAGTAAACCCTCAATTAAATTTCTAATAGTTACCTCAGTAATATACATACATTTGTAGTTAATATCATAACATACTTTCATAATGAGGGTAGAGGAATACTCCTTAAAAGCTAATCTATGTGT
>PVKM010008341.1:0-39193 GCA_004027735.1 Carollia perspicillata
GAACTGAGGAGCCTGGGGCCTTGCCCTTCAACAGTATGGAAATGGGCCTGGTTTCAGCACTGTTGTGTCTCAGGGGACAGGGAGGCCCCAGGTGAGGGGGAGAGACGGGGACGGCTGGTCGGTGGGGCAGTGAGAACACATCACACTTACCCCCAAGTTCACGGTCTTCTGTGGGTGCAGTTTGGGGAGCCCCACAGCATTTACAGTAGGAATGTCAACCAACGGCGCTGATCACAGGTCCCCTTGATGGTGAGAGGACAGTGAGAAGGTTTGAGACGCTGTGAGAACGACACTGCATACAGGTGGTTGGGGCAGTGGTGCCGAGAGGGTCGCTCGTCCACGGGCTGCACAGCCCTTCAGCGCATGCGCACATGGGGTCTGCCGGCGCAGTTGGGTGGGGCGACCTGTGTTGTCAGTGATGTGGGGCATCTCAAGGGGATCAGAGAGGCCGCTCATCAGGAAGACATAAAGATCCTATATATGTATCCACATGACAAAATAAATTCAAAATGCATGAAGCAAAAATTTTCACATCAAAAGGAGAGGTAAATAAATCCACCGTTAAAGTTGAAAATGGCAGTTTTTCTCTCAATTTTTGACAGAAGTAGCCACAAAATAGTGGATTTTACCTGTTATCATTGTATTATCGTGATCCACCCACTTCACTAACCGACCCACCTGGTAGCCACAGAGTGAGCGCTGTTTCCTGTGCGGTGGCTGTGCCACAGACAAGGCTGCTGGGAAGGTCCCTGCAACCCATGCTGGCCAGCCCTGCTGGGCTCTCTGTGGCTTGCAGAGTGGGAATGGCTGGTATGTTTTAAAGAGTTGTCAGGAAGAAGAAGGAAAAGGACATGCAGCAGAGACCCCACACCACCTACAGAGCTGAAAATAATGGCTGCTTAGCTCCTCACAGGAGAAGCCTGCTGACCCTGCCTCGGCCACAAACCAAGTGCCGGTGTGTTCGGAGGAGGGCAGCCACATCAGCCTGCTCTTTGAGCGCAGCACAAGTTAGATTATCAGTCATGAAGACCAGTTGGAAAGTCCCAAAATAATTAGAAAACTAAGCATTATACTTCTAAATAACCTAGAAGTCAAAGAAAAACTAGGGAAATTAGAAATATCAAAACCTGTGAGATGCACGTAAAACAGTACTTGAAGGAAACTGTAGCTCTGCGTGCTTATAATAGAAAAGAAGTCTAAAAAATCAGTGACCTAAAAAGCTTCTACCTTAAGAAGCTAGAAAGAGAAGAACAAATTAAACACAGAGTATGCAGTAGGGAGGAAATTACAGAGACAAAGGAGGAAACCAGTGAAATAGAAAATGGGCAACTAATAGAGAAAAAAAATGAAGACAAAAGCTGGTTACTTAAAAAAAGATCAATAAGCCCAGGTTGGTGTGGCTCAGTGTATTGAGTGCCTGCCTGTGAGCCAAAAGGTCATCGGTTTGATTCCCAGCCAAGGCATATGCCTGGGTGCAGGCCAGGTCCCCAGTAGGGGGTGCATGAGAGGCAAACCAATCAATGTATCTCTCCAACATCGATGTTTCTCTCCCTCTTCCCATCTCTCTAAAATTAAATAAATAAAATCTTTATTTAAAAAAAGACCAATAAAATTAATAAACTTTAGATGCAGTGATGAAGAAAAAAAAGAGGAGGAGGACAGGCATTACTAATACATAAGAATGAAAGGGGTGTTGCTATAGGAACGACTTGACATATAAGGTTGCAAGGTCATATAAAAAACTGTATTTGATGAATCCTTCAGCACTGCCAATTACCAGAATGGAAGCAAGTAGAGGTAGAAAATACCTGTTAAAGAAGTGGAATTCGTAATTTGAACCTTCACCAAAGAAAACCTTAGACCTTGGTGAAATCTGCCAAACGTTTTAGGAGGAAGTGACACCAGCCCTGTGAGGACTTGGATGTGGAGGAAGGGGACCGTCCCCGACACAGTGCGGGAGGGCAGCACTTGCTTTGCACCCAGGGATGTGGAGGCGGCACAGCGAGAGTAAGCTGGGCAGAAGAGGAGCATTTGCATGCTGCATCTGTCCTAACCTTTTACAAAGGTTTTAGTCCGTGTCTTTGTATTTCAAATTATGTTTTCATACTCAGCACGTAGTTCTTGCTTTTTTAAGTCTAGTGCTACCATTTCTGTCTTTAATTGAAATTATTAATCCATTAATGCACTTTCCAATGTGGTTGAATCTGTCCTCTGGGCGGGACTCTGTCTGAGGAGGGCTTGTTGGAGCACAAGAGTGAGTGCAGGGTGACAAGGTGGGACAGGGAGGGCACTGTGTCCTCATGGCCAGGATGGGCTCGGCAGTGGGGGTCAGGGACGCCCAGGGCCTGGCGGGCCCCTGTAAAGCAGCCTGGTATGTGGAGGGCGTCGGGCCCTAGCAGGTTTGAAGTGAGATGAGAGGGGTGTGAAGATGTTGGCCGCAGGCTGCTGGAGGGATGGCTGGGCAGTGGCACCTGTCATGTGGACAAGTGGGGCTCATCCACATAACGTGGCTAGCTTTACTGCTCTAAATCCAACATGGAGATTCCATCTACTATTATCATAACTTCGCAAATGACAATTCTTCTAACAGTGCCAAGATTTGTAGTCTCTAAGCACAGGTTTCCTTTGTGAAAGACCCCAGCTTTATGTTTTCCATTTTGTGTTGAACGGGGAGCTGGGCCCACTGCCTGACAGGTGAGGCTCCCTCTACACCATCCTGGCAGGGACAGCAGGAACCTGGACTGGCTTGTGGGATACAGAGGAAGGGTTGAGTTGGTAGAATGTCTTGGGGTCCAGTGGTGTGTGAGGGACGTGGTGGTTTCAAGGACGACCCTGGGTTATTCAGTAAGGCAGGAATGGTGAAAGGAAGGGCCCGCGGGTAGGGGTGGCAGAGGAGCAGAAGGTCCAGAGAAACAAGCTGATTTGAGTGTGACTTGCTGAGCTTGAGTTCTGTGAGGTGTTCTGGGTTCTCTTAGGAAGTGGTCAGCCAGGTGCGGCCACGAGAGGAGATGCAGGAGAGTCTCAGGGAAACAAAGGTGCTGTACTCACAGGTCCTAGAGAAGGAAGCCCAGTCCTCATGCAGGGACGTGGCGGGAAGCCCCAGGGGTGTCTGGGGCAGAGGACTGGTGGTGGAGTGTTTAGGCACAGCCTTTATGGGGTCCCACAGAGGAAGAGGCAGGGCCTGTGCACAGGGCAGGCTAGCTAGTGTGTACAATTCCAGCAGGTGCTACGCCACAGGGCTGTCTCTCATGGCCTGGCCTGGACCTGGGGTGAAGGCAGGGGTATTGCCTGGGGGGGTGGGGAAGGGGTAGGCATAGGGAAAGAGCCACTCTGGATGGACATGTGCAGAGGGTCATGGGCCTGCCCCTGCTGGGCCCTTTGCTGTCTCTAAGAATGGACTAGTCCCAGGAGGGGCTATCTATTCCCAGCCAGAAAGGAGGTCTGAGCTGCCAGAGCATCATATGTAGAGAATCAAAAGTATACATGATACATAGACACATGGGCAGATATGTCCAGTGCTCCCTCAGGAGGGGCCAGATGCTGGGGACAGGGCTGTGAGTCATTACCTTTCTTGGGGTGGAGGGGCATGCAGGTCTGACATGAGGGAGACACACCTCCTAAGGGAGCCAGAGAATGAGAGTACCCAGGGGTGCCAAAGGAGAGTACGGAAGGTGGGCCAGCCAGCAGGGAACCAGAGCTGGGACGTCCCCGCTGACCTGGGAGCCTGACCCAGACAGGTGTGGTCAGAGGTTCCTGGGTGTGGGCCTCCTCTAGTGCAGGCCCTGTTGGGGACAGGCTTCCTGGACTTTGGGCCAGAGTTGCTGGGAGAAGTGACCCTCTTGGGCTTGCTTGCAGCTCAGTGGCCGTCACCATGTTCTGGAAGTTTGACTTGAACACCACGTCCCACGTCGACAAGCTGCTGGACAAGGAGGACGTAACGCTGAGGGAGCTGATGGATGAAGACGACATTTTGCAGGAGTGCAAAGCTCAGAACCGGAAGCTGCTGGACTTCCTGTGCCGGCCGCAGTGCATGGAGGAGCTGGTGAGCCTCGTCACCCAGGAGCCACCCCTGGACATGGAAGAGAAGGTCCGCTTCAAGTACGTGCTGGGCAGGGCTGAAGGGAGGCAGCGGGGGGTGGGGGGTATGTGTTCCTGATGGAGAAGCCATGAACCATTCCCTTGGGGTGGGGTGTGACTTTTCAGTCTGGGTTATAGGAAGTTATGTGGTGTGTTGGATTCTTCGGAGGGAAAATATGCTGGAAGACAAAGACAGAGGCCACAGAAGAGCTGCAGGTGGAGTTGCAGCGTGAGCCTGACAGATAGACAGACGGACAGGGCTGCGCCTCCCACAGGAAGTGGTCTCCACCTGACGAAATACCACTTGGGAGGGACTGTGGGAAATGCTTCACTCTGGGCTCATGGAACCATGTCACATTTTAGTGACCAAAATGTCCCATTCAACAGTTGACCAGTCTGTCACAAGAATACAGAAGGGCAGGGGTGCTGTGACAAGGACTTGGGATGAGGGCAGAGGGTATGAGGACAGAGGACCTTTGTTTGACAGGAAGGACAGAGTGGACTCAGCCTCCGGCTCTCAGGGTGCCCACTGAGGCCTGAGTAGGCGTGTCAGGACAGGCAGTTGGACAGCAAGTGGTGGGAGGTCTTAGAATAGGGTCAGCAAACCGAGGCCTGTAGGTCACATCCTGTTTTTGTGTGACTTGCAAGCTAAGAACGGGTTTCTATTTTTAAGTGGTTGTTACAAGTGAAAATGACACTGAATTTGCATTTCATCGTTCACAAATGTCTCTTTGTTGGGACATTGGTACACTAAACCCTGCGCTGTGACCAGAGATCACCTTAAGTCCTCACCTCTGCCCTTTACACCAAGTGTGCTGGACACTTGAAGTCAGGCCAGTAGGACTGCAGGAAGTGCCTAGGATGTGACAGTCCATCCTTTGGAAGGCGGGGGACTGGTCTGTGGAGGAGTCAGGGCTGAGGTCCAGTGACCACCACCTGTGGAAGGTCACATAGAGGCTGTGGTGTGTGGGATGCTCCTGGTCAACGCGTGTGGCCTCTGCACCACCGTTCACAGCCACCATCCCTTTCACCCTCTGCCTCACCAGGGCATCCTGTTGGGTGTCAGGCTCTGTGGTCTCTCTTTCTAGAGGGCATTGGTGACTGGTCTGATGGGAAGAAAGCGGAATTAGGCAGAGGCATCCCTGGGCAGCGTCAGTGAGCCAGGAGCGTGTTCTAGTCTTGAGTGTCTGGGAGAAATGAGCAGCAGGTGCCCAGCTGAGCAGACCGAACAGGAGAAGCTGTTGACTCCAGGGGAGGGAACCGTGGAGGTCAGCAAGTGTGCCCGGAGCACAGAGGCCAGCTCAGCAAGTAGACGCTCTTTACCTGTGCACGCTAAGGCACGCACTGGATGTTGGGGTTTCTCATTCATTGTGCTGGTACCCCACAGGCCTCTGGGCTGTAAGTTCGTGGCCTTCAGCACAGGGAACTTCTTGTATTCTTTCCTGGGTAATTCCCCCAACCCACCCCCAGTTTCCCCTCTGTTTTCCTTGGGACATCATATGGGTGTTAAATCGCCCGAACGCATGCTGTCTTCTTATTTTTGCCCCAAATGTCTTTGCCTTTTTGTTTTACATCTGAGAAGTTTCTTCAAATTTTATCTTCCTGTCCTTTGTTGACTTAAAAAATGTTCTGCTATCATTTTTAATTCCTAAGAGGCCTTTCTTATTCTCATATTTTAAACACAAGCGTCCAGTTGTTTGTGGCTACCCTCTCAGTGTGTAGCTTTTGGGCAGATTTCTTCCGTCTGCGTGCTCTCTCTCTCTCTGTTCTGTGCGCCATGTTTTCTGGTTGTTGTTCGATCAGCACTGTGCTCCTGTTGAGAGAGGCACTAAGGCCTGTGCGGTTTGGGGTCTGTGTGGGGCTTGCTCACCATGCTTCACTGGGCGACAGGTGCTGGCCACTTAGTTAGGTGGCAGCTGGTTGATTTTTGTCTCTGTCCATCAGTTTCTCCAGAAAAGAATCCTTCCAGCTCCTACCTGTGGCAGGTCGACCTGGAAGCACCTTGAGTCTGAAAGAGGGGCTGGGGTGCCCTAGTGTTGTCTGGGCTGGGCCCTGCTTCTGGACAGGGTCCCGTCACCCCCTTGGCTGTTCCTGTCGGTGCTGAGTCAGGAGCTACTCTGGTGCACTTCTTCCTGGGGACAACAGAGCCTCTGCATCCTGTGCCTGTGCCAGCGTGCACCCAGTGAGGGAGAGCGGAGTGTCCCTGCTCCCCAAAGATTCCAGGGAGCCCCCCACCTCCACCCAGGCCTCATGTTTGGTTGTCTCTCTCCCTGGGACTTCCCTGGGTGTCACGCTGTCCTCGCTGGGCCACCACTTTCCATCCTCCAGGCATCGCCCAGTGTCATGTCCCCTCCTTGCCTTTTTTCTCTGCATCATTGGAGTCACTTTGAGAGGGAATGGTGACAGATCCATGTGCTTGGTCTGCCCTAACTGGAATTCCTCCTCTTTGTGTGAATTTTATCAACTAGTAAAGCAGTCCCCTTTTTTGACAAATGATACAAAAGCACTGGTAAAATCACAGCCCGTCTACCTAGTGGCAGCCAGAGGGGGTCAGGGCAATGTGTACACGTGGGCCTGTGCTTGCGGACAGGCCTGGGCCTCACTGTCAGCTCTGCGGGGGCCCCCTGGAGGGAGTGGCTGCGCTCCTCTCTGGGCCCCACTCTGCCTGCGCTCAGTGCATCTTCTCTCGCTTGGAGGCTGGTGGAGACCTCTCTGCCTGCTGATGTGGCCCTTTGCTCCAGCTGTGGTGCCTCTGCCCTGGCCCTCCTGCCCTGTACTTGGAGCACACTCTCCATGGCCTCCTGCTCCTGGTGGCCATGTTTTCTCTGCCGTGCTTGTTGTCACCGCTTACTACACAGTAGTGCCAAGCCACCTTGTCTGATCCTTGTCCCAGTCCCCCAAGGTAGGCACTGGCCACCTCTCCCTGGGACTGGCCACACCTCTGTCTGGGCCCCTCTTAAGCTGGGGTCTGCCTGTTAACTGCCCTCCTCCCATGAACCTGCAGGGCCCTCTCGCCCGCTGTGCGCACAGCCCTGTCTCTCTGAGCCCCTCTCTGGGAGACACTGTCTCTGGACCAGTGAGGAACACTGCTCACCGCCACACGGGGTCACATGCTTCAGCAGCTGTTTCCTGCAGTCTCAGACCCAGGCCCCTCCAGCCGGTCCACAGTGACCACTGGGCTTAGGCCTGTGCTCAGGCTTGTGTTGGTGGCCACCAGGCAGGAGGATTGTAGTGGCTGACCGCGATGCTGCCTGGCTGACCACGATGCTGCTCAGCTTACCTTGATACTCCTTGGCTTCACACATAGCCTGAGGGGAGCTGGGCGCTCACACCTCCATGTTCACAGGAGGAAGACCAGGCACAGAGAGGTCAGGTCCTGTGCTTACAGCTGCACAGCTTGTCCCTTGTCATGCCAGGCGTGTGCCAGTCAGCACACAGGGCGCTCCCCCCAGGTCCCTGTCTCCTCTGGGCATGGCTGCCTCCCTGTGGTCCCAGGTGTTCCTCCAGACACAGCACTGGGCATTAGGACTGGCACTATGGCCGAGGGCTCTGACCTGGACGCGGCAGGGTGTTTGGTAGGTGGCCTGTCCCCGGGCACAGCAGCAAGCCCATGTGTGTCGTACAGGAAGGCAGGGAGCCAGTGGTGGCATGGGGCCACTTGTAGTGGGATGAGGATTATTGTGTATCTGGCCATAGTGCATTGCTTACAGATGTTGGTGTCACTTAGTGATAATTTGCCTGCATAACACCTCTTCACCAGTACTGCATGGTAAGCTTCTGTCTAGGGACAGACTGGGCCTGTGCTTCTTTTTCCCTTTGATTTGTCACCCAAGGATATGTGCACTGACTTTAGAGAGGAAGGGGGAGAGAGAGAGAGAGACAGACAGACAGACAAAGAGAAACATTGATGCAGGAGACAAATATCAACCTGCTCCCCTCCCCACATGTCCCGACCAGGGATAGAACCCACAACCCAGGCACACGCCCCAACCAGGAACCAAGTAGCTACTCCTTGGTATGTGGGATGACACTCCCAGCAAGCTGAGCTGCCTGGCCAGGGCTGGACCTGTGCTTTTTTTTTTTTTTTTTTTGATACTTAGGGACAGGAAGGGCAAGGAGAAGAGGGAGGACAGACATGATGGGGACCTGGCCTCAGCAACTGGTGGTGACAGGTGGTGAGAGACCTGGCAGGCCTGGAGAGAGTGGAAGGTGAGAAGGGCCAGGAAGTTGTGGGTTAGAACCACTGACCTAGTGGTCATAAATACCAGCCAGTCACAGGCTTAATGCACTTCTGTCCTCCTCCGAGGCCTGCCAGCGATTGCTCTCCCCAGCCGGTCTGCTTCCATGGCGGCAGATGATCGAAGTGGTTTCCCAGGGTTGGAGGGACCTAATTTCACTTCCAGTTGCTGGTGTTGTGCCCTCCAGGTACCCAAACACAGCCTGCGAGCTGCTGACTTGCGACGTGCCGCAGATCAATGACCGTCTGGGGGGCGACGAGGCTCTGCTGGACCTTCTGTATCACTTCCTGGGCCGAGAGCCACCTCTCAACCCCCTCCTCGCCAGTTTTTTCAGCAAGACCATCGGCAATCTCATCGCAAGAAAGACGGAGCAGGTACAAAGTCTACCAGGCCCACGTGGTCTGTGGGCTGGCTTGGCAGTGCCCATGTAGCTCACTGCCAGCCACCTCGGTGTGGCCGGGTCAGCAGGCCAAGGGGACAGTGTTCCCAGCTGTGTCATGGGACTCAGTGGGACACTGCGGGCTGCTATTATGCGAGTTGGACTTTGAGTAAGAAAGTGGCTTCCCAAGAGGTATGTCTGCTGCCGACTCTGGATACTGGCAATTCCTGCCATCCCTGGGAACCGTGCGGGACCCAGGCTACGATGGCTCATCCTGTCGCCAACCAGTCCACGGATGTGCCTGAGTTGTGGCAGGGTTGCAGGATGTCCACCCTCTAAGGTCTGTTGTCCCTCTGTGTGGATGGCGGTGTCTTTGTGTAGGGCACTTGCTGTTTCAAGGCAAGTAGGAGAGAACTTCTGTGAACGCGGTGGGTGACTTTGTCTCACCCTGCCAACCACGGTCTTCCTGGAGTCTACGTTGCCTCGGCAACACGTCCTACCTGACACGTGCTCAGGGCAGCCCACTCTATAGGCGCACCGAATGGGGCACGGGTGAGAGCTGCCGCAGCCCGGCCCAGCCCCAGCTCAGAGCCAGTCTTCCGTCCAGTGCCCCCATCCACCGCCCCCGGTGGGGTGTCTCCAAACAGTCCCCAGTGAGCGTGTCGTTCTCATAGCGTCCCGGTGTGCATCTCCAAGACAGAAGTGTGTCCTTCCCTGAAACACACCTGTGTAGATTAGGAGGAGACAAGACTTTGTTAATGACCAGATTACGTTATCGTGCCCCAAAATGCTAACCGTAATTGTTTGGTGTCACCCAGTACCCAGGCGGGGAGAGAGCCAGCACGGAATGTGTGTCTGGAGCCCCGAGGAAGTTCAGCTCCCAGGCAGGGTGCTGCTGACATGAGGACACTGTTGGCCTATTGTGGATCTTCAGTGGACTGTCTCCTTCCATGGGGCTGTGAGTCCCAGCTGTGCCAGGGCCTAAGAGGGCTGGGTCACCTCAGACATTTTCTGGAAACTGGCAGAGTGGGAAGGGAGATCTGTGGTGGTGGTGGTGCTTCCGGCTTTCAGTAGTGAGTCACATCCCAGGAGTGACAGTGCCCCTGGGGTGGGGCCGGCACCGGAGCCAGGGCTGTCCTGGGCCCCATAGAGCTTCCAGTGCAGCCCCTTGGCCCAAGCCTGCACTGTGTGTCCATCATGGGTGCCGCCCCACAGCTTTCAGACACTGTCTGGGCTTCCTGCTACTCGTAGCACTTCCCTTGCCCAGTAACATGAACTGCACCCTTAAAATGTGTGTTCTCTGTGGGCAGATGTGATATGTTTGTGTGAAATTTGAGCAAGACAGAAATCCAGGAGACAGCCTCCTGTAATATTCTGGAGGCCACCAGGTTCCCGCAGCCCTCTCCTGGGGTTCAGTTAATTTGCTGGAACATCTCACAGAGCTCAGCCTACTTACTCGCTGGATCACAGATGTATTAAAAAGGCCTTAAAGGGTTTGAATCATCAGCCAGTTGCAGAGATGTGGTGCAAGGTCCCTAACGAGGGAACTTGGGGTCTGGCCCAGCTGTGCCTGGAAGTGCTCCCAAATGAGAGTTGGGTCGACACATCCTCGGGGGTTTTATGGAGGCCGAATTGCTCAGCTGTGAGTGACTGAGTCCTGGGCTGTTGGTGACTGAGTCAGCCTCAAGCCCCTCTCCCTGCTCGGGAAGTCGGGCTGGGTCAGCTGAAAGTCCTAGCTCTCTGATCACACGGTTGGTTCCTGCTGGTAACCAGCCCCCACCCTGGGGGGGGGTGTCCAAAAGTCACCTCATTAGCATAATGAGGTATCTTTATCGCTCTCCACACTTGGGAAATTCCAAGAGTTTTAGGCTCTGTGAGCCAGAAACCAGAGGGAGGGGTAAATAAGTATTCCTTATAAATTGTACTGTCACAACTGGAGTGATGACGCCTCCATGTTTCCTAGAGAGGTGGTCGGCAGTGGAAGACCCATGGCATTTCTCGGACTCCTCATGCAGAGTATTTCAAACCCAGATCCGAGGCTGGTTTGGGAAGCCCTGTGTCTCTGTCACACAGCTAACGAGTGTCTGTTTGTGGGCAGTCTGATTTCTTCTGTACCCCTTATTTCCAGCCCCCGTCCCAGGTGTCGTCCCATTTTGTACATGAGTATCTCCGCATGCATGTCTGCAGGGCGAGGTCTCGCTCCCCAGGCACAGTCAGGGTCCCAGTCCGCTGCTCTGCAGGATGGGTGCGCCACAGTTAGTTTGGCCACCCGCCTCCTGGAGGGCCTTGTGGTGCACACTTGCCCTGTTTGTCCCAGGTCAGGCTGCCGTGAGCATTTGCGCCCCGTCTCCTGTGTGGTTCGTTCCATCAGAAGTGAGTTTCTTGTAGAAAACAGTTGGTCATGTGTTTTTATCTACTTTGTCACTCTGTCTTTAATCGGCGTGTTTAGGCCATTTACATTTAATGTAATTATTAATATGTTAGGGCTTATAGCTCCCATTTTATTTGTAGTTTTTCTGTTTATTCCCACTGCTTTCCATTTCTCTGTTTTCTTTTCTGCCTCCTGTGCGTCACTTGACCGTTTAAATTGTTTCGTTTTGACTTGTCTGTAGTGTTGGCAAGCACATCTCTGAGTTCTGAGTGGCTGCTGGCGACATGTGTCTGACTCAGACGCAACTGTGGTCTTGGACGGGGAAAGGGAGAGTGGCTGAGCTGGCCCAGAGGACAGGGGTTCCTGTTGCTGCACTTCCTCACCCCCCTTTCACGCTGTTGTGCCAGCGTGAAAAGACCACGCTGTTGGTCTTTTTATTTCAGCCGTTCTAGTTGCCGTGTTCTGGTTTTAACCTGTATCTCCCTGGTGACTACTGAGGATGAGTAGCTTTTCTTATATTAATTGGCCTGTGGGTATTTTCTTTGTCAAGTCTGTTGTCCATTTTCTGTTAGGCTGTCTCTTCTCTTTTTGGTTTATAGGAATTCTCTGTGTTTTGTGGATACAAGTGTTCAGTTGATTTTCATGTTGCAAACGTCTTTCCTACCCTAGCTCGCCTTCCTTCCTTTCCTCTCTTGATGAGCAGAGGTTCTGATTTCCACGTAGTCCAATTCAAAACTCTTTTTACGTGTGGCTGGTGGGTTTGGTTGTTGTTCTGTTAAGAAACCATGCCCTGGCTTGTGTGGTTCAGTGGATTGGATGTTGGCCTGCAAACCAGAAGGTCTCTGGTCCAATGCCCGGTCGGGGTGCATGCCTGGGCTGCAGGCTGGGTCTCTGGTTGGGGGCATGTGAGAGGCAATCAGTTGATCGATGTATCTCTCACACATTGATGTTTCACTCCCTCTTTTTCTCTCTCCCTTTCCCCCTCTCTAAAAGTAAATGAAGTCTTAAAAAGAAAGAAACCTTTGCTTACCTCAAAGTCATGAAGATATTCTTCTGTATTAACTTTTAGAACAAGGGTGTCAAACTCATTTTTACTGGGGGCCACATCAGCCTCACGGTTGCCTTCAAAAGGCAGAAATAATTGTAGGACTATATAAATGTAACTACTCTTAACTGTTAAGGAGTTGAAATTACATTCTGCCCTTTAAAGGCAACCACGAGGCTGATGTGGCCCCCGGTGAAAATGAGTTGACACCCCCGTTTTAGAAACTTCATTATTTTACCTTTCATACTTCTATCTATAATCCACCTGGAATTGGTTCTTGTAAATGGCATATGGTATTTTTGAAGTGTTTTTTAAAAATACACACATCCTCCTGGCTGGTATAACTCAGTGGATTGAGCGCGGGCCTGCAAACCAAACGATCGAGTCAGGGCACATGCCTGGGTTGCGGGCCAGTTCCCAGCAGGGGACTCATGAGAGGCAACCATACATTGATATTTCTCTCCCTCTCTCCTTCCCTTCCCCTTTAAAGATAAGTAAATAAAATATTTTTAAAAGACCTTATAAAAAATTACACATCCAGCCCCAGCTGGTGTGGCTCAGTGGATTGAGCCCTGACCTGCAAACCAAAGGGTCTTCGGTTCGATTCCCAGTCAGGGCACGTGCCTGGGTTGCAGGCCAGGTCCCCAGTAGGGGGCGCATGAGAGGCAACCACACAGTGATGTTTCTCTCCCTCTCTTCCTCCCTCCCTTCTCCTCTCTAAAAATAAATAAATGAAATCTTAAGTTTAAAAAATGCATGTCCAGTTGACCCAGCACCCTTTACCGATAAGGCCCTTCTTTCTCAGTTGCTTTACTGTGCCCCCTTGTCATAGCATGTGTCTGTCCACTTACTCCCCTCCCCTGCACCGCTGTTCGGGCTGGAGCCGCGCCAGCACGCAGCTTGCTCAGCTGCCGTGTCTTTATGGGTTTTGATGTTCGACAGAGCTAGTCCTCTCACTTCTTTTTTCTTCAAGATTGTTTTTATTATTTTTTGCCTTTTGCATTAGTTTAGAAATGTCAGGTTTTAGAATAAGTTTGTCAGTTTCCACATTCTTCCCTCTCCAAAAACAAACAACAGAACAATCTACTGGTATGTTGATAAGGCTTGTATTGGCTCTGGGTGAAGATTGACAAATTATGGCTCCATAGGCCAACACCAGCCTGTCACTTGTATTTTTGTAAATGTTACCGAAAGGCAGCCACTCCTGCGTATTTGCATATTGTCTGGGCCTGCTTTTGTGTTACTCTGACAGGGTGGCACAGTGTGGGCCCCTCCAGTTTCCCTCAGTGACGGGTTACATGTCTCTGGCAGCTGGCAGTCTCACACACTGTTTCTCAGGTTTTCTCTCAGGTAGTTGATACTTCCGTGTGTTTCTAGGTAGTATCTTTTTAATTAAAATTTTTGAGATATTTGTAGATTCACATGCAGTCGTATGAAATAATAGGAAAAGATCCTTTGAGTACTTTGCTCTGTTTCCTTCCATGGTGACACTTCTCAAGCACCAGCAGAACATGAAAACCGGGATATCGACTTGGACGCACTTCACGGAGGTGACTCAGGTTTCTCTAGTGTTCCTTGTAGTCACGGTGTGTGTAGTAAACTCTGTACGTGTTATTACCTGTGTCGGTCGGTGTCTCTACCATTGCGGACAAGACACAAACAGCTCCAGATCCCCAGGGACCTTTGGGTCGCCCTTCACTTTTTCCACCTTTCTCCGGCCCGGACTCTTCACTCCTCACTGGCCCAGCAGCCACTGATCTGTTTCTGTTTCTACAATTTTGTCATTTCAAAGTGTTATTTAAGTTAAATCATACAATATGTGGCTTTTAGGGATTAGCTTTTTATCTTTTTCAGCATAATTCCGTTGTTGTGTGTGTCAGAGGTACATTAGTACATTCCTTTTTAATTTTACTTATTTTCGTTATCCTCACCTGAGGACAGTTTTCCATTACTGTTAGAGAGAGAGGGAAGGGAGGGAGGGAAACATGGATGTGAGAAACACCGATTGGTCACCTTCTCGAATGCATCTCAGCTGGGGATGGAACCTGCAGCCTTGTGGTCTGCGGAAGGACACTCTGGCCCACTGCGCCACAGACCCTGGCCGGGCCCCTACTTCCCTTTGCCTTCGGAACAGTGTCCTGTGCCCTGCGTGCACCGCAGCCTGTCCATCTGGGCTGATTTCCGTTTCTGGGGATTACCAACAAGGCTGCTGTTCTAATCGTTTATCTTTGTAGTCTTTATCTATGTACAAAATATATTACCTGTGATTAATGACAATTTTATTTTGCCGTTTATAATTCTTAGGCCTTTTGAACCTTTTGTCTCTTTTTCTTGGCTTACTGCATTGTCTGGAACCTTTAGTACAATGGTGAATGAAGTGATATAGTGGGCTTCCTTGTTTTATTAATTATTATTTTTTAAAGATTTTATTTATATATTTTTAGAGGGGAAGGGAGGCAGGAAGAGAGGGGGAGAAACATCCATGTGTGGTTGCCTTTCATGTGCCCCTTACTGAGACCTGGCCCACAACCCAGGCATGTGCACTGACCGGGAATTGAACTGGTGACCCTTTGGTTCTCAGGCTGGCGCTTAGTCCACTGAGCCACACCAGCCAGGGCCTTCTTGTTTTATTATCTCAGAGGAAGTGCTTTCCACATTTAACAATTAAGTATGATGTTTGTTGTGGGGTTTTTGTATTTTTTTATCAGATTAAGGGAATTTTCTTCATTCCTAGTCTTTTTAGTTTACAACTTGAATGGTTACTAAAATGTATTGAATTTTTTCCTTGGCCAGCATGGCTCAATTGGTTGGGCGTCATCCTGCAAACTTAAAGGTCGCTGGTTCAATTCCCAGTCAGGGCACATATCTGGGTTGTGGGCGCGGTCCCCGGTCAGGGCCCCTGTGAGAGGTAACTGATGTTTTTCTCCTTCTCTTTCTCTTCCCTTCCCCTTTCTGTAAGAATATATAACAAATAAAGTTTTAAAAAATTATTGAATTTTTTTACTGTATGTATTTACTTGATCATACAATTTTTTTCTCTATTCTGTAAATAGGTACATTTCACTGAATGGTTTTCAATGTTAAACCAACCTTGATTTCTTGGAATATAGCCAATTTGATTGTGATATGCTTTCTTTTTTTCTTTAAAGATTTTTTAAATGTATTTATCTTTAGAGGGGAAGGGAAGAAGAGAGGGCGAGAAATACCAATGTATGGTTGCCTCTCATGAGTCCCCTGCTGGGAACTGGCCTGCAACCCAGGTATGTGCCCTGACTGGGAATTGAACCTCCATCCTTTGGTTTGCAGGCCCGCGCTCAATCCATTGAGCTACACCAGCCAGGGCTCTTTTTTTTTTTTTAAGATTTTATTTATTTTTAGAGAGAGGAGAGAGGGAGAGAAACATGGATTATGGTTGCATCTCCCTCGCCCTGTACTGGGGACCTGGCTTGCAACACAGGCATGTGACCTGACTGGGAATCGAACCAGAGACTGGTTCCCAGGCTGGTGCTCAACCCCATAGAGCCACACAAGCCAGGGCTGCTTTCTTTCATAGCGTTGCATTTTTTCACCTGTGGTCATCAGTGAGCTTGGCTTATAATTTCCCCTTTTCATAATGCCCTAATCGGGTTTTTAGGTTGAAAGTCTTATGTTGGTATATAATGACATGGGGCATATTCTCATGTTTTGTGTACCTGGAAGACTGGATGTAAGTGTGGGGTTCTTCCTCTCTCAATGTTGGGTAGCGTTCACTGAGGCCATTAGAGCCTGGAGTTTTCTTTCAGAAAGCAGATTTTGTGTCTTTTGATACTCCAGAGCTGTTCAGGTTTTTTTATTTCTTCCTGTGAGTTTAGGTACATATATTTTGCAAGGAAACTTTTTTATTTTTCTAAGTCGGCATAAATTGGCATAAAGTCCCTAGTAACCTTGCATAATAGCTTTTGTATCTGTAGGATCTGTAGTGATGTCTCTTGTTTTATTCCTAATAATCTTTCTCATTTTAAACAACCCTCCTCCCACCTCTTTTCCTTTGTACCTCTCTCCCTCTTTCTCCTCCTCCTCCATCCCTTCTTCCCGGCTGAGTGTGAGTGTGGCTGACATCCCCCACCTGATGGTTCTTCTGCCTGACCCCATGTTCCCAATGGGGTCCTGGGTCCACCCGGCACAGTGGCCTGGACATGCAGGTGCTCCGTCTTTGGCTGGGCTGAGTGCAGCTGACTGTGCAGACACGCAGCTCAGGTGGACTCTGCCCAGCTGCCTCCTCCACCTACACACTTGCCCGCAGCCGCCTCCCTGACAGCCCACCCACAGTGCTTGCTGCTGAGCCTGCTCCCCCACAGCTTCACACTTCACAGTCAGCTGTTCTCACCTCCTTGGTGTTTGGTCACCAGCCAGCCAGTGTCAGTGCCTTTTCTTTCTCAGACTTGGTCCTGGTCCCCTTTGGTCTCTCCTGGGGCTGTGGGTGTCTGGCTGTCTTGTGTGCTCTGTGCTCTCTGGGTTAGCGTCCCAGGTCCAGGGGCTGTCACCAGTGACTATCATCTGCTGGCTTAGTGCTTTCCACACCTGTCGTTTCTGTTGACACCTTCGGCCGGTGTGTCCTGAGGGGTTGCTGTGTATGGCAGCCTGTGTGGTGTCACTTGGGCTCTTTGTGTCCTGTTCTCATGGAGGCTCGCCTGCAAGCACACCTGCCAGCCCAGGAAGCCCCTCCTTCCCGGCCTCTAGGAGGGCCCTGTGTGGGGGTCTCTGCCATCCTGGCAGAGGTCTCTCTCACAGATGCTTCAGGTCTTCCCGTTATTGCTGGGAAACATCATTGAAAATTAATTTTTCTCATGGGCTTTCTTCAGGGGCATCTCTTGGTGCTGGGGTCTGTCCCCGTTGCTGACCAGTGTGTTTGACTTCAGGTGATTGTGTTCCTGAAGAAGAAAGACAAGTTCATCAGCCTGGTCCTGAAGCACATTGGCACCTCGGCACTCATGGACCTGCTTCTTCGCCTGGTCAGCTGCGTGGAGCCAGCCGGGCTCCGGCAGGAAGTGCTACGGGTAAGTGTGTGGGCTCTGCCCACAGAGCCACATCCGGTCTGCCGTGTCTGCAGACTCTGAGTGGGCGGTGAGCCCACTTGGTGCTCCCAGCTCCCCACCCCCACAGTGTCCTCCCTCTGGAGTCATCAGGGCACTTGGCAAAGCTTACACTCGGGCCTGGTCTGCATTCGACACCCGTTCCCTCATCTTAGTCCGTTGAGAAGCAGAGAGCAATGTGGCTCCTTCTCCTTCAAAACTCTGGCCTCTGCTCTGTGAGGAAGCAGAAAGGACTTCCCTTACCGCCTTCCCAGCCCAGCCCAGCTCAACTGGGCTTGGACCTGGGAGGGAAGCACAAGCTGACAGGGACACCATGTAGGGACCACGGTGGCTGTCATTGGTTCTGGAGCGTGTGAGCGTGTCTGTCCTGCCCGGTGTTGACTGCTCAAGTTGCTGCCTATGGCTCCTTGAGGGCTTTCCTAGAAAAGGGGGTTCTCAAGGCAGAGAAGCCCAGGAAAGCTGTTCACAGGTGTGTGGTGGTTTTGTTTGCCATGTACTTTAAAATAAACTGTTAGTCCTTGCCATTTTCCAGCTCCTTTCCAGGAAGGCGGTGGACTCCCTGGAAAGTCCACCCACTTTCCAGGAAGCGGGTGACAGTTGTCCTCAAGGTGGCAGTGCTCAGTCTTAGGCTAATAGTAACAGTATCCCTGGGAGAGCCTCCCACTGAGAGTCAGTCACAGTGGCCAGTGGTCCCCTGGTGTGTGTGGCAGCCTCAGCGGCCCCTCAAGCTGATGGGAAGCCCGTGCTGACCTGCGCTGCATAGTCCTGAGCGAGGCTCATCTCCTTTCTGGGTGAGGAGGTGCCCTGTGGAACCAGGTGCGACCCAGGGCTTCCTGGCTTACCTCATTCTTGACCTCCAGCAGTGCCTAGCATGTCAGTACTCATGGTGCGCCTGCAGCCTCACCAGGCTCCTTCTGCTCCTGATCCTGGAAAGGCCCTGATGTCCTGGGGCCAGAGGCTGAGCTGGGCCAGCCCTGGGAGAGCCCCTCGGTGCTCAAGTGGTTTCCCAAAGACAGAGCTTGCAGATGTTAAGGAGCCTGCTCCACGTGGACGGAGATGGTGTTCCCCTCCTTTATCAACTTCCATCCACTCCAGAACTTGGTCACTGCTGTTCTTTCTGGCTCTGTGGTTGGGCATAGGGCCTGCTGCGGAACCTGGGCTCTTTCCCACGCAGTTAGATGTGAGCAGAGTCATCGACAGGCCTCTTTCCCCCTTCCAGTGGCTTAATGAAGAGAAGATCATTCAGAGGCTGGTGGAGCTGATCCATCCGGGTGAGGATGAAGATGTGAGTAGGCGCTCCCTGAGCCCACCGTCGCTGGAGCCCCTCGCTCAGGCTGTTGGACAGCGCCCTCTGCTGCTGTCTGAGGGGCAAGTCAGCCTGTCCTCAGTTGAGGACAGGGACACACTTTTTTTCCTTTCTTTAAAACAATTTTTTTTTAATTTTATATATTTATCTTTAGAGGGGAAGGGAAGGAGAGAGGGAGAGAACTATCAATGTATGGTTGCTTCTTATGGGTCCCCTGCTGGGAACTGGCCTGCAACCTAGGCGGGTGCCCTGACTGGGAATGGAACCTCGATCCTTTGGTTCGCAGGCCCGCGCTCAATCCACTGAGCTACACCAGCCGGGGTACTTTCCTTTCTTTAATCGAGCACTGATTTCTAGATTTTTTTTTTTACTAAAAATAATGTATACATATTATAAAAAACAATTTGATCAGAATTGTATTAGTTTTGTATGGGTAAGTAACAGACTACCCCAAAACTTACTTACACATAACAACAAGTTTTTTTTAATCCTCTCCCAGGGATTTGTTTATTGATTATAATGTGAGGGGAAGGGGGAAGGGCACCGGGACAGAGCAACATCGATCAGTTGCTTCCCATACATGCCCTGACCTGGGATTGAACCCCCAAACAAGGTCCGTGCCCTGACCCGGGATTGAAGCCACAACCTTTTAGTGTGCAGGACAACGCTCCAACCTGTTGAGTCACCTGGCCAGGGCACAAGTATTTTCAACCTCAGTCTCTGTAGGTCAGGGATCTGGACATAGCATCTCAGCACTCAGCTAGGGGAGGTTTGCTTCTGGGGCCACCCTCAGCACCATGCTCTGGGGACGGCCTCTCCACAGGGCAGCCCGTAGCCTGGTGCTGGCTTCCCTCAGAGGGAGCAGGACGGAAGTCATTTTCCTGCAGACTCTTCTTTGGAGGAAGCATCCTCACTGTGGTGTGTTCTGCTCCCTGGAGGGCGCAGCTAGTTCCGGCCGTGTTTGTGTTTGAGGAGCCAGGTGCGGAGGGGGAGAGCACTGGGAGGGAGCCCCGCTCCCCGTGGAGAAGCTTGTGGGGGGGCAATGGGCTTACTCTGTCAGCCCCTCCCACCCTGTGGTAACCACTATTAAGGCCTTTTCTCCACTAGAAAAAAGGAGCACGTGCTGTCCTCAGCAGTTTTGACAACAGTGGTGCTGACTCAGGTCTCAGCCATAGCCACTCTGTTCTCTGTTCCTGTCACCCCGGGAGAGTGTCTGTGCCTCCAGTGCCCCCTTGAGTGTGAGCGTTGCGGGCCGCCTGGCCTATCCACAGGCAGGTGCAAGGCCACAGAGCCAACCTGGCTGCTTTTATTTTCCCTGAAATGGTGGTGCAAGCATTTCTTTCAGCCCAGCGGGCTGCCACATGTGCAGCAGGCTTCCTGCCAGGGGCCTGGCTGAGTTTCTGACTGTGTTCTCTGTAGCAGCTCCTGTACTTTCAGGAGCCCGCAGGATTCATTCTGAATATTAGTAGTTCCTTGTTACTTTAAAATACAGTATCAGGCACTGACTGGTGTGGCTTAGTGGGTTGGGTACCTCAAACCAAAAGGTTGCCAGTTCATTTCCTGGTCCAGGCACATGCCTGCACTGCGGGTCCAGGTCTGCAGCTGGGGCTATGCAAGAGGCAACCAGTTGAGGTTTCTCTCATATGGATGTTTTTCTCCCTCCCTTTCTTCCTCCCTTGCCCTCTCTCTATAATCAGTAAGCATATCCTCAGGTGAGAATAACAAATACATTAAGTAAGTAAGTAAAAAGCAGTTGGTTGGACTACATAACCCTGTAAAAGACCCAGTTCTCTTTAAAAATAAAGAAATAAATAAATACAGTGTCAGGCCCTGGCCAGGTAGCTCAGTTGGCTAGAGTGTCATCCCGATACACCAAGGTTGCGGGTTAGATCCCTGGTCAGGACACATACAAGAATCAACCCATGAATGCATCAATAAGTGGAATGACAAATTGGTGTTGCTCTGTCTCTAAACTCAATAAAATAACCAGTTAGTAAGATACGTGGTCACATGCCGTGAAGCTCAGCAGCGGTCCGAGACGCAGCCATTCCTGTGAGACACAGAGCCCCTCTGAGCTCAGGATCGCAGTGGGGCTGGAAGTCTGAGCAGACCTGCATCTCCTGGGTGGGCATGTGGGCAGGCACCTCGGGAGTGAGCTGGCGGAGAGAGCCTGCAGCTTTCTGAGGTCGAGCAGCAGGGCTCTGCCAAGTCCTGCCCAGCCTGACGCGCTGCACCGCCCCTGTCTTTGCAGAGGCAGTCCAACGCTTCTCAGACTCTCTGTGACATCGTCCGGCTGGGCCGGGAGCAGGGCAGCCAGCTGCCAGAGGCCCCGGAGCCGGACCCCCTCCTCGCCGTGCTGGAGTCGTGAGTGCTGGCCAGGGCCTGGCTGGTGGGTGGTGCTGGGTGCTCCTGAGTCATGAGGACGGCCCCAAGCCTGCTCTGAACACTGGCAGATGGCAGGCGCAGCCACCTCCTGTGACTCAGACTCTGATGAGCTGGGGGTGAAATGCTACACCCACCTCCACAGTTACACTGATGGGCCTGCTTCTCATGGGAGGGGCCTCCCGGCAGGGCCAGCAACTCCTGGCCCACAGGGGCACCTCCATAAGGAGGGGAGACTGTCCTTTCTGTCTGCATCTGCTGTGCCTGGCAGTGACCCACGTGTGTCTGACAGGCAGGACTGTGTGGAGCAGCTTCTGAGGAACATGTTTGATGGAGACCAGACCGAGAGCTGCCTCATCAGTGGGACTCAGGTGTTGCTGGCCTTGTTGGAAGTGCGGCGGGCTGGGTGAGCACCTCTCCCGAGGGAGACCGCTGCGTGGCAGCCGAGGGGTGTGGCAGTGCTGGGGGCTTGAAGGAGCCGAGTGGCGTGTTCTTAGCTGGTTTTCAGCTGTGCACCTAAGCTCATAGACAGACTCTCCTTGCTGAAAAGGTAAATCTGTGGCTGCGGCCAAGTCCCCTTCAACCTCAGCCATCAATCTCATTCCCACCTCAGCCTGTAGTTGTTCACTGTCACCTGTTTGCACAGTGTCTGTAGACACATCTGTGGAGCAGGTGTGCCTGGTGGACTTCCCACACGCTGTCCCAATGCGTGTGCTTGCGTCAGAGGGAACTGCAGGGTAGCCCAGTGCTGATAGCTTATGCTTTCTTAAAAAGAAAGAAAGAACAAGAAAATGACAGATTGGCTTAATTTTGGTAGTAAGATTATAAGTCTCTCCCTCTCTCTGATACCAGTACATATTTATCAGTTTTTACCTAAAAAGAGAATTGCAGCGCTTGTCACCATTTTCTCCAGTTAAGCGACCAGAACGTTGGGTTCACACCTTCCTGACTGCAGGGAGCCCAGACTCTCCTGCAGGCAGTGGGGCTGCTGTGGGCTGGGGCCCAGCTCGAGTGTGACAAAGGGGCAGCGCGACAGTGAGGGAGACACTGGAGCCAGCTGACTCCTTCTCCTGTGACGGCTGGGTATCACTTCTATAACTGGGCCTCAGAGGAATCAGCTGGAAAAAGCCAGAGGGACAAGGTGGGCCAGTCCTGTCTCCTATTTCTCAGCTCAGAGGTGGGGGCAGCTGTGGGTCTTTTCAAAGCGGGAGGGGAGCAGAGGTGACACCACCAGCTTGTCAGGGGCCAGCCAAGCGCCAAAGCTGTGGGCTATCACCTAGGAACGTTTTCCGAAGGCCTTGGGTGCCTCTCTCTGCTCTCTGTACCAGTTACCACACCACTCTGGAAATAATGAGTGGGGGTGTCGGCTGAGAGGAGAGCGGGATGTGACAGTGGCCTAGGCATGTCCCCGTCTCCATCTGCTTCCTCATCCACAGGACAGAGGGCTTGGTGGACTCCTTTTCTCAGGGACTGGAGAGGCTGTGCCCCGTCAGTGACAGTGTCCTGCGCAGCATTGAGCCACGGCTGAAGGACTTCCACCAGCTCCTGCTCCACCCACCAAAGGTCAGGACCTCACACAAGTAAAGCACCCCACGGTCTACCCGGGATTAGTGAACACACTCAAATGCTGCTGCTCCCCGACCTGAACTTGGGAACCACCAGGCAGATGCCAGGGGTCTGTTTTCAGACCCACATCTGCCGAATGTCCGCCTGTTCTTAGGGGGAACCTGGGTGTTGGACGTTTTGCAGCCCCCTAGATGACTTACTTTCTGAAATAGGGGTCATCTGAGAATCCGAGTTCCTTGTCTCCAAGGAAGTGGCCTCTCAGAGGCCTGGCCTCTGAGTCAGGGTCCCAGTGGAGGCCCTTTGCTTATCTCAGTAGCTTGAGAGGGGCTCACCCCCTCACCACCACCCAGGCCTGCCTCCCTGCTCACCCGAGTCAACTTAGCTCCTCCCCCAGTCTCAGCCCTTTCCTCTCCTTGGTGCTTCTCTTTACACCCACCATGATCTGTCACACTGTTTTACTTATGAACTCGCTTATTGTCTCCCTCCCCTGCTAGAAAGTAAACTTCACAAAGGCAGGGATTCTGGAACATTCTCTCAGTGAAAAGGTAGATGGTATTATGCTGCATGTGCAGAATGAGAACAAACCCATGTGCGGTCTGGCAAGGTAGGCTCTGTCACCAGTCTCTCCCAAGAGCACTCAGAGGTGTCCCTCAGGAGCTCGGACCCCGCTCGCACACGTGGCTCCTACGCCAAGGTGCACACACCCTGGGGCCGGCAGGCTGAGAACAGAGTGCCCTAGGCTCCTGGGCACGATGGACCCCTCCCACACTCTGTGATCTGCCACTTTTTCTGGCAGGCAGTGCTGCCTTGAAGAAGGCCTACACTGCCCTCCTCCCCAGGCCGTGCCACCTTGTGAAGCAGCAGCCCTGGCCTTTTGAGCAACGGCCATGCGGTGCTGGGCTGCAAGGCTCCAGTGGGCGGTGCTTCTGTGTTTGCAGAAGAAAGCAATCCTGACCACCATCGGCGTGCTGGAGGAGCCCCTAGGGAACGCACGTCTGCACGGTGCCCGCCTCGTGGCCGCATTGCTGCACACGAACACGCCCAGCATCAACAGGGAGCTCTGCCGGCTCGACACCATGGGCTTACTGCTGGTGAGCAGGCGCTGTGCCGCCGCCTCCCTACCCCCACACCTCAGCGGGTGCTGCTGCCAAGCTCCATGAGGCAGGGCCCATCACAGGCAGGCAGCTGCTCGTTCTCCACAAGGCCACCTCACACTCGTCAAAGCCAGTGGGACACTCCTCCATTCCACAGACACCTGCAGTGGCCTGGAGGATGCCCCGGGTGGCTGAGCAGAGGGCCAAGTAGGCAGAAAGCTGAGGGGGGTGGGCATCGCAGTCCCTCTGAGTGTGCCCCACAGGCAGATGTGGTTCCAGGCTTCTCCTCTGCTTGCCCTTGGGCCTCTGCTCCCAGGAAGCTGAGGTCGCTTTAAATTTAAATAGTCATCCCAGAAGAAGCCAGCCGTGGAGCTGGCCTGGAGTACTGGCCTCTGTCGGTTCGTCCAGCATTTGGAAATCCCAGCAGGATTGTGAAAGACCTCCTTTCCTTTTCTTCTCTTAAAAAAAAATTCTCACTCTTTTCCACCCCCTTTTTTACTTTCATTGTGATTAAAAAAATCCATAACCTAAAATTTACCAACTTAATATATTGTTTTTAAGTGTACAGGTAATTCAGTGACATTAAGTACATTCGCAGTTTATACAGCCATTCCACTGTCTATTTGCAGAACTTGTCAGTCTTCTCAAACAGAAATATTGATTGCTAAGCAGTCAGTCTCCGTGCCCTTCCCTCAGCCCCTGGCATCCACCATACCATGTTTGGTCTCTGAGTTTGACTACTCGTAGGATCTCGTGTAAGTGGAATCTCATACAGTACTTGGCTTTGTGTGTCGTGCTTATTTCACTGAGCGTAATGTCTTCAAGGTTCATCCATGTGATAGCAGGTATCAGAGTTTCCTTCCTTTTTACAGCCGAATATTCTCCCATTGTGCAAAGAGACCACACTTCTCTCACCCACTCAGTAGTCAAGGATGCTTGGGTTGCATCCCCCTCTGGCCGTCGTGAACAACGGTGCTGTGAACACGGGTGCACAGATACCTTTCAAGCCCCCACATTCGCTTCTCAGCCCCTCCCCAAAAGTGGGGTTGATGGATCACACAGTAATTCTGTGTTGGAATTCCTTTTGAGGAACCAACCGTTTTCCACATTGGCTGCATCATTTCACATTCCCCCCAGTGGTGTATGAAGGTTCCAGTTTCTCTATGTGCTCGCCAAAATTTGTTTTTCATTTTTCTTTACAAATAGCTATCATAATAGTTGTGAAGTGGTATCTCGTGGTGGTTTTGATGTGTTTCCCTGATGGTTAGTGATGTTGAGCATCTTTTTATGTGCTTTTGTTGGCCATCTGTATGTCTGCTTGGGACAGTTGTCTAAGTCCTTTGCCCATTTTTGAATCAGGGCTGTTTGATTTTTCGGTTGTTTTTGAGGTGTAGGAGTTCTATACATATTCTAGAGCAAGGTTTTATCAGATGTATGAATTTCTATCATTCTGTGGGTTGTCTTTTTCTGTCGGTAGTGCCCTTTGACACAAAAGTTTTTAATTCTAATGAAGTCCAATTTATCCATCAGCATCATATTTAGGAAGTCATTGCCAAATCCACTGTAACTTACCCCTATGTTTTCTGTAAGAGTTTTATAATTTTAGCTCTATCATGTCTTCAGTCCATTTTGAGTTAATTCGTATACTAGTTCTGTCCAGAAGAGGTCCAGCCATTGTTAATGTCATGAGAATGGTTTGTGCAACATCGATGTGGTCTGGCAGCCAAGGCGAGTGGACTGGAATGCGTGAACCATGATGACTTCACTGTACTAGTCAGTGCAGGAGGTAGACACCATCGAGGGAGCACGTGCACTGTGTGGCCGTCACATTCAAAATGACCGAGCAGGTAGAGCAGCACATCTGCATCAGATTTTGCATTAAGTTTAAATATTCCTCCTTGAAAACTATTTGGATGATTCAGGCTTTTGGGGACAGTGCAGTGAGTTCAGTGCAAATGAAAGTGTGGCACAAACGCTTCGAAGATGGTTGAGAATCTGTCGAATCTGTCGAGAATCCACATTCTGCAAGTCCTGCAAGCAGCAGAGCACCTGAGAGTGTTGAACAGGTACGGGCTGCAACCGACAAGAATCAGCGGCCAAGGCCACTCAGCCCTGCTACAGCTCTGATGAGGGGCCCTGTTGACTTCCGGCCTTTCCAGAAACTGAAATCACCTTTGAAAGGGAAGAGGTTTCAGATTGTTGATGAGATTCAGGAAAATACGATGGGGCAGCTGGTGGCGATTCCAACAAAGGATTTTGCAGAGTGTTTTGAACAGTGGAACAGACGCTGGGAGAACTGTGTGAGGTCCCAAGGTGCCTACTGTGAAGGGGTCTGAAGCGTCATTGTCCTGTGTACAGTGTTTATTTACTTTTAGAAAGAGTGGGAGAGAAACATCAGTGTGTGAGAGAGACATTGATTGTTGCCTTTCACACTCTTGAAGTGGGGACCTGGCCCGTGTCTTCTCTCTTCTTTTATAAATGCATCTATTTCATAGCACGAGGCTGGACACCTTCTGGATGGACCTCGCGTGTAACATGAGGTCAGGGCCCAACTTCTGCATGGACACCCAGTTTCCCAGCCCCATTTATCGAAAAGGCTGTCCTTCACCGAAATGGTCATTTCTCTATGTCCTCGTGCCAGGACTTCACTCTGTCAATTACCATAGCTTTATAGCAAGTTTTGAACTCAGGAAGTGTGAGTCCAACTTTGTTCTTTAAGATTTTGTCTTTTGGGCCCTGACTGGTGTGGCTCAGTTGGTTGGGCACCACCCTGCACATGAAGGGGTCACTGGTCCGATTCCCAGTCAGGGTGTGTGTCTGGTTTGCAGGTTCGGTTCTGGTCTGGGAATGAATGTAGGAGAGGCATCTCATCGATGTTTCTCTCCCTCTCTTTGACCCTCCCTTCTTCTCTAAAAATAAATAAGTAAAATCTTTATAAAATTTATGTCATTTAGGTCTCCCTTGTGATTCCATAGGAATTTTAGGATGGGTTTTTCTATTTCTACAAAATAATACCATTGGGTGGGATTTCAATAGATTGTATTGCATCATAGGTCAAATACTTTGGGTGGTATTTTCATCATGACAAAATTTATCTTCCAGTCCATGAACATGGGTATCTTTCCATTTATTTAAGTCTTTAATTTCTTTTAGCAGTGTTTTATAGTTTTCAGTGTATAAGTCTTTTATTTCCTAGGATAAATTTATTCCTAAGTATTTTATTATTTTGGATGGTACTGTAAGTGGAATTTTCTTAAATTTTTTGGATTGTTGATTATTAGTGCCCAGAAATGCAACTGGTTTTTGTGCATTGATTTTGTATTTTGGAACTGGTTTATTAGATCTAACATTTGAAATTTGTAGAATTTTCTTCATATAAGATCATGTCATCTGGGAAAAGAGATCATTTTACTTCTTACTTTCCAGTTTGGGTACCTTATATTTCTGTTTCTTTCCTAATTGCTCTGGCTGCACTCTGCAGTGCTGTGCTGAACAGAAGTGGCTCATGACCCAGGGGGATGGGTGTGTAGCCTGTCACCATGGTGTTAGTGCTGTGTTCGCCGTGGGCTCATCACAGGTGCCCTTTATAGTGGGCAGGAACCTTGAGCAGCACTCCTTCTATCCCTAGTTTATTAGATGTTTTATTTTTAAAAGTGTTGAATTTTGTCAAATGCTTTTCAGTGTCATTTGAGATAATTACATGGTAGTTGTCCTTTGGTCAGTGGACATCAACCAGATTGGCTGTTTGGTTGTCATGGTGAACTGTCCTTGCATTCTGGAAGTGAATCCCACTGAGCCATGGTGTGTGATCTGTTTAACATGCCGCTGGCTTCATTTTGCTATCCTGCATTCACATGCGGATAAACCGGGAAGAACAACTAGGGATCAAAACAGACCGAGCAACCCAGGGTTCCAGCATGGGGAAATAAAGCCTCAAAGCCTCTGACTGAAAACACCTGAGAGGGTTGAGGTGGTGGGAGAAACTCCCAGCCTCACAGGAGAATTTTTTGGAGAGACCCACAGGGTCCTAGAGTGTACACAAACCCACTCACCCAGGAATCCGCACCAGAAGGGCCAATTTAATTGTGGGAAGTGGAGGAAGTGACTGAAAACCAGCAGACAGCCCAGCAAGCAGCATTGTTCCCTCTTGGACCCCTCCCCCACATACAGCACCACAATGCAGCCATGTGTGTTGCACTGCCCTGGTGAACACCTAAGGCTCCGCCCCTTACTATGTAACAGATGCACCGAGACAAAAAAAATGGCCCAAATGAAAGAACAGATTAAAGCTCCAGAAAAAATACAACTAAGCAACGAAGAGACAGCCAACCTATCAGATCAGGATGCTCACAGAATTGGTTGAGTATGCTTGCAAATTAGATGAAAAAATGAAAGCTACACTAAGTGACATAAAGGAAAATGTACAGGGAACCAACAGTGATGGGAAGGAAACCAAAACTCAAGTCTTTGGTTTGGACCGGAAGGAAGAAAGAAACATTCAACCAGAACAGAATGAAGAAACAAGAATCCAAAAAAAGAAGGCTGAGGAACCTCTAGGACAACCTTAAACATTCCAACATCTGAAACATAGGGGTGCCAGACGGAGAAGAGGAAGAGCAAGAAATGGAAAACTTACTTGAAAAAATAATGAAGGAGAACTTCCCCAATCTGGCAAAGGAAATAGACTTCCAGGAAGTCTAGGAAGCTCAGAGAGTCCCAAAGAAGTTGGACCCAAGGAAGCACACACCAAGGCACATCATAATTACATTACTCAAGATGAAAGAGAAGGAGAGAATCTTAAAAGCAGCAAGAGGAAAGGAGACAGTTACCTACAAAGGAGTTCCCATCAGACTGTCACCTGATTTCTCAAAAGAGACCTTGCACGCAAGAAGGGGCTGGGAAGAAGTATTCCAAGTCATGAAACACAAGGACCTACATCCAAGACTGCTCTATCCAGCAAAGCTTTCATTTAGAATGGAAGGACAGATAAAGCGCTTCTCAGATAAGATCAAGTTAAAGGAGTTCATCATCACCAAGCCCTTATTATATGAAATGTTAAAGGGACTTATATAAGAAAAAGAAGATAAAAATATGAACAGTAAAATGACAGCAAACTCAGTTATTTACAACCAAACCGTAAACAAAAACAAGAATGAACTAAACAAACAACTGGAACAGGAACAGAATCACAGAAATGGAGATCACATGGAGGGTTATATCAGCAGGGGAGTGGAAAGGGGAGCATGGGGGAAAAGGTACAGGGAATAGGAAGCATAGATGGCAGATAGAAAATAGGCAAGGGGAGGTTAAGAATAGTATAGGAAATGGAGAAGCCAAAGAATTTATATATGTGACCCGTGGACATGAACTAAAGGGTGAAAATGTGGGTTGGAGGGGGTGTGCAGGGTGGTGGGGAATAAAGGAGGGAAAATGGGACAAGTGTAATAGCGTAATCAATAAAATATACTTTTTTAAAAAAGGGCATTGGTCTGTAGTTTCCTTGTCTTATGACATCTCCTGGCTTTGGTGTCAGGGTGGTGCTGGCCTCTTAGAAGGAGCGAGGGAGTAAGTAGTCCTCCTCTTCAGCTTTGGGGAAGAGTTTGAGAAGGGTTAATGTTATGTTTTCTTAAAATGTTTGGTAGCGTTCACCAGTGAAGCTGTCTGATCTGGTCTGGGCTTTCTGTATTGGGAGGTGGGTCTGACTATAGAACAGTGAAGCCACCTGCAAGATTCCTCAAGATCACATCGGCAGGTGGGCTTTCTGCCTTCATAAAACAGGCATGTCTGTGGTGTGAAGGCGGGGCCCAAACTCACCCCCAGTGGCATCTGCAGCCGCCCTTCCTGCCTCCTCCCTACTCCCCTTTGCAGTCCTTCCTCTGCGTAGGCAGCAGAGTCTGGGACGCAGGTTGCTGTGGCCCCTGCTCTGTGTGAGGTGGCGTGGCCGTGGAGGTGTACAGAGGTGCGCCTGTGTCACCTCTCTCCACCAGTGCCTCGCTGCTGGCTTATGGGGTCAGAGCTCAGCGGCGGGCTGCCATGGCTACCTCCCACCCCCTCACCTGGAAGAGGCTGTGAGAAGGGGGGTGCCATGTCCTCACTCAGCCTCGTGGGGCTCCATCTGGTGCAGCTTAGGTTTGGGCCCCTCCAGGCTCCTGTGGGCAGTGTCTACAAGTGCATCTCCTGATCTCATGTCCCTCCTGTTTGTTTGAGACTTGAACACATTTCCAGGGACCCATGGATTAAGATAAAATCATAAGGGAAGAATAAAAATCCTACATAGTAGAATGTGTAGAATGTAGCTGCAGTGGATTTTATTAGGAAATACACAGCCTTTTAAGAAACACCCTGATAAAGAGAGAGGCTAAAAATGAGTTACCCTTTGCCCTGACTGGGTGGATCAGTTGGTTGGAGCATCATCTCTTACGCCAGGGGGTTGTGGATTTGGTCCCCAGTCGGGTGTGTACAGGAAGCAACCAATCGATGTTTCTGTCTCACATCGGTGTTTCTCTCTTTCCCTCTCTCTCCTCCCCCTTCCTCCCTTTCTAAAATCAATAAATATATTCCTAGGTGAGTAATATATATCTATATATATATAGAGAGAGAGACAGACAGACAGGGGAGGGCAGGGGGAGGGGAGAGAGAGAGGGGTGGATAAAATGAGTTAAGCTAATTCACAGACAGCAGACTGACCCACGGGCAGTGCTTGGTGAGAGCAGAGACCAGGCTCCTGGGAAAGGTTCTCCCAGAAGAGCACCTGCCTGGCCGCCCTGCCTGTGGGATGTTGTGCTGACCCCAGTGGTCCTGCTGTTGGAAGAAAACCCGTCCAGGACCGTCTTCCATCCTGTTTTCCCAGGACCTGTTTTTCAAGTACACCTGGAATAACTTTCTGCACTTCCAAGTGGAACTATGCATAGCCGCTATTCTCTCCCATGCTGTCCGGGAGGACAGGGCAGAAGCCTGTGAGCCTGAGAGCAGGGTGGAGCCTCCGCCTGGGAATGGGGGCTCAGAGACCCCCCACGCTGCTGCCGGCCACCCGGAGAACATGATGGTGACCCACGTAAGTCTAGCGAGTGTCTGGCATGTTGTTGCATGTTGCTGCGTGCCCAGCCCTACCCAGACCATGGGGTCACTGACATTGAGGCAGGCCATCTGAGGCCCCCCACCCCCTCCTGCGCTTTTTTTTGTAACCATCACATGATGCAGGTGAGCTGCCCGCCCTCCTCCCCCGTGATCGAGGAGAGCACAAAGAAAGGGCGACACCTTCCTGGGGTCTGGACCTTTTGTATCCACATGCATGTGTCCTCGATGTGACCTGTCTCTTCTTTCCTGCTCACCTGGGAGCATCTCATGTGATGCTCCCCTTCAGGCCACCTGCTTGCTTGCCTGCTAAGCCCACTTGGTCCAGGGAGGGCGGAGGGGAGCATGCAGCCCCTCAGATCCTGACCAGTTCACCTGTGCCCCCAGCTGTTCCAGAAGTGTTGCCTGGTCCAAAGGATCCTGGAGGCCTGGGAGGCCAACGACCACACACAGTGAGAACCCCTGAGCGTTCGTGAGATGGTGCCTCCCAGCTCTGTGGGGCCCCAGGACTTCCAGGGAGGGTTTACTTTCCAGAAAGGGGTCCTGCTACTGAAGGGGACAGTTGCTGAGACTGCTGGGGAGGCCAGGGAGGTGAGCAGCAGAGCCAGGCAGGATCACCTGGCCAGGGCCACACTCCTGGGGCATCTCGCCTGTCCGGATCCCACGTGTGTCAAATTCCCCTGTCCCAGATCCCAGCACCAGCCATTTCTCTCACTGAGCCCTTGAACCCTGAGGAGTGTCCAGGCCACTTCCTGCTTCCTCCTGCCCCACCTAGCCTCTTTCTGAAACACGCAGGTGGTATCATTCCTGCCTGAAAGTCTTGACCAACCAGGTCCCCAGGGTGGCCTGCAGGGTCCAGTGTCGGCAGCCCCATCCCCTGCCCTGATCTGACCACTGCTCCGAGCTTTATCCTTCACATCCTGCTCTTACCGAGCCCTCCAGTTTGTGTCTGTTCTCTAGTGTCAGCACGCTGGAAGGGGCTGGCAGCTTCCCCTGGGCCCAGTGTGTGTGGTACCCAGTGAGGCCCTGCGCTGAGCACATTTGCGCCCCCTCCCCTGCCACACACACAGCTTCCCCTCTGGCTGTGCCCTCTTCCCGCTTTCTCCTGACCCTCCTCTGCTTGGCCGGCGTCTCCAGCTCAGGCGCGCTTGCTTGTTCACCTTGGCTTCCTCTTCTGGGCATTCTCAGGGTCATAGGGGAGAGTGTGTGGTTGAAAGCAGGCTTTGTCCACCCTGGTTCAAGGGCTGTCTGTGGACATGTGAACATGGGAACATTTCACACTGAAGCTCTTCCCGGTTGTCGGGACACTGGGACTTGCCCTACTGTTGGGTCACATGTGCTCCAGATGAGAAGCTGAACACAGCCACATGTTCATGACTGAGTAGGGGAAAGGTGGACAGAAGCCAGGAAGAGCGCCACCCCCCGCCTAGAGCTCACTGAGGGAGGTGATTTGTGCAGCCAGAGAGCCCATGTGAGGCCCCCGGAGCAGAGCATGCTTCGTCTGCCTGTGCCAAAGGGGTGTGTCGGTGTCTTCCTGTGTGTCTGCTGCTGCTGGGTCGGGTGCTGGGAGGGGCTCTGGGGGTGGGGGCAGCTGGGGCTGTCTAAGTGCTGGCCAGGGGCTGCTAGGCAGCCTTGCCAGGCAGCAGAGGCTGAGAGGGATGTACAGGGTGGGCGCGGAGCTCGGGCTTTGAGCCCCACTGCTGCACAGTGGAGGTGGGGCAGGTGCCCTGGGTCCCACAGGTGAGGCCCGGGACTGGCAGTCATCCGCGTGCTGCCCTCCACTTTCAGGGCAGCCGGGGGCATGAGGCGCGGGAACATGGGCCACCTCACCCGGATCGCCAATGCAGTGGTGCGGAACCTGGAGAGGGGCCCCGTGCAGACCCCAGTCAGCGAGGTCATCCAAGGTGAGCCCTGTTACAGGTCTGGCTGCCCAATGCTGCCTTGCCTCCCCTCCAGCCAGTGGCAGCTGCATGGGTACTGGACAGTCGGCCTGCCTTCCCATGGGGGTCTCCCTGTGGGTGGGCCTGGGCCCCGCAGCCCAGATGTCTGCACAATGGAGGCTCGGCTGCCAGATGCTCGAGCATGCTGGAGTCCTGCCCTTGGTGGCTGTTCTCAACTCTCACAGCCCTGCCCCCGCCCAGCCTCACCTTAGCCCTGGGCCTGCCCCTTGCCCCCCCTGCCCCTGGAGCTTCCTCCAAATCATGCTGTAGAGCCCTGCCTTGGGAAGCCATGACCTTGCCCCGTCCCATCTCTCATACCTTGGGCACACGGTCTGCAACGCTGGGCTTCAAGGGCGGAGCCAGGCAGGGCCCCAGGTGGTCCCAGTGAGGCAGCCCCCGGCCACAGAGCAAGTGCAAGCCAGAGTTGCTCTGGGGACAGTTGGGTGTTCTCAGTCTGTGGCCTCTGGATAGGAGTCAGGCTCCAGGTCCCTGGGTGTCTGTGACAAGGGCTGAGGCCCATGAAGGCCCAGTTTGGGGGACAACGGGCATGCGGGAAGCTCTTTGCTGTATCTTTCCTCAGTGTTTCCGGGGTGCAGATCTCTCTAAGGCTCCGACCTCCCAGAAAAACAGACACAGGCCTGTGAGTTGTGCTAAGGCCAGGTCGTTAGCCACTCTGTCACAGAAGCCCGTGCCACTGCTCTGTGGCTGGGCCTCTTGGGGGTCCCTTGGGCACCAAGTAAAGTTAGGTCTCTGACGCCTGCTTCAGGCAGGCCCTGTGCCTGCACAGCCCCTTGAGGCCCCTCAGGTCCCAGCAGCTCTCAGCTGTCACCCCAGGGGCCCTCCCGGACCCTCCAGGCCCCTCCACAGTGGCACTCGGGACCCAGCAGCGCTTCTCTCACAGGACTCCCTGCAGATTGCCGCGGGCGCTGGGAGAGCTTCGTGGAGGAGACACTGATGGAGACCAACCGCAGAAACGCCGTGGACCTGGTGAGGAGGCTTGTCTGGCGTGTGCATGCGGGTACGCGTGCAGATGCAGCCCTGTGTATCCTGCAGCCTCTGCTCTGTGTCCAGCCTTGGGCCTGGGCCAGTCTGAGTGAGGAACCCTTGGTGCTGCCCGCCCATGTTGGGAGCCCTAGCTTGGCCTCAGAGACCAAAGCGTGCCCAGACCCTATGTGGGCTACATCTGGGGAGTGGGCTGGGCCCGGTCCCAGGGCACAGGCTCATGCCTACCCCTCTGCTGCTGCAGGTGAGCACCCACCACCTCCACCCCTCGAGTGAAGACGAGGACATGGAGGGCGTGTTCCCCAACGAGCTGTCCCTTCAGCAGGTGGGTGTGGTCGGGCCCTTCCCCACAGTCTTGGCAGCGCTGAGGCCTCCAGGGCTCCCAGGCAGTGCCATCAGACTGCCGTGGGAAATGGCCACAGGGACGGTGCTTACTCTTCCTGAGAGCCACTTGCATCAGTGGGACCTTTGGAGACATGTGGGCCAATTAAAAGTTAAATAGGTTGTTTGAATGTGATTCACGTGAGCATGTGTCCTGAGTGGTCAGTGGTGGGGAGGAGCCTGAGACTGAGGCCTGCCCCCCCGATACTGTCTTTCCCTCCCAGGCTTTCTCTGAGTACCAGGTCCAGCAAATGACAGCCGCCTTTGTGGACCAGTTTGGCTTCAATGATGAGGAGTTTGCAGACCAGGACGACAGTGTCAAGTGAGCCCCCCCGGACCACACGCTCTCTGGTCGCTCTGCTAGCCCGGATGTGGCCAGTGTCCTGCGCATCACTTGAGGCTGCCTCCCTTGCACACCATGACCCTGATTTGTGCCTCGTACCCCTTTTCTCAGTCCCTTTTGGAAGGATGGAGTTAGGTTCTTCTCAGGCTGATCGGGTCCCAGGCCTGGGCTCAGCCCTGCCTGGCCCTAGAGGCCACCCCTTCCCCCCCATTTCCTCAGCAGAAAGCCACATATGACTCATGTGGGCAGGCATGGCGGAGTGTGCCCCCACAGCCCCCAGACACCCTCAGACCAGACATGGCAGCCATGTGGGAGCCACCCAGGTATTCCTCCCAGAGCTGGAGGGAAGGCAGGTGCACACAGGGCAGGGCCTCACCCCAGTGACAGCCTTGCTCCTGGACTAGCTGTGGAGCTCCAGCCTTGTGCTCGGCCACTGCCTGCTCTGGGCCACATACTCCTTCAGGTCTCCAGCCCAGCTCCGATTGGTGCGTGCAGCAGGCGCCCTCGTGAGGTGATGCCACCTGCCCAGGTTCTGAGTGTCCACATTGTTCTTTCAGCGCTCCATTTGACCGGATTGCAGAGATCAACTTTAGCATTGACGCTGATGAGGACAGCGTGAGTCCCCAGCTTAGTGTTCGTTGGAGGGGAACAGGGACACGGTGGTGGTGGGCAGTGGGGAGAGGGGCTACTCTGTGGGAGCCCTGTCCCTCCCAGCTGGGGGCCCATCCTGGGAGGCTGTGGGCTGGGCCCCTGGGAGCCAAGCAGAACATGTGGGGTCTTGTAGCCCAGCGCAGCTCTGTTTGAGGCCTGCTGCAGTGACCACATCCAGCCCTTTGATGATGACGAGGATGATGACATCTGGGAGGACAAGGAGACTCACTGTGCTGCCCGGGTCATGGCCAGAGCCAGGTGTGTGGCCTGCCCATCCTTCCTGAGCCTCCTTAAGAAATAGAGAAACCTGTGGATGCTTGTGCACCCTAGCCCTGCCCCAGCTGTGATACCCCATGGCCCTAACCATGCTTCTTCTCCAGGTTTGGGGGCCCTCCTGCCTCAGAGAGCTGCCTGGAGAACAGCCTGGCCCATGGAGGGCAAGACAGGAAGGAAGCCGTCGGGGATGTGGCTCGGGCAGGAGCTCCTCCAGCCACTGCCCAGGACGGTCCCTGCACAGAGGGTGGCTCAGAAGGTGCACACTTGGGGTGCTAAGTTCAGGCTGGGTGGGGGACCTGGTTGACAGAGGATGGAGTGCCCTGCCTGTGCCTGGTGGGTGCTCCCCGGGGCCCGACACCCGCTGAGCTGTCGGGGGAGGTCAAGATCCTACAAGGCAGTGGCTTCCCCATGCCACTGACTTCGATGACATGGGGCTGATGGCAAATGCTGTGGCTCAGTTTTCTCAGCAGCCTCTCTCAGCCACCAAGCTCATTAGGAAGACGGCTCTTCTCGTGGGGCCTCCCCTGCTTCCTCTGGGCTGTGGGGTTTTGAGGGCAGGAGGGGCTGACCTCCTGGTCAAGGGCCCAGGCCACTGCATCTCGCCCTGGCAGGCTCCACATGGACAGCGTTTGATGAGCCGGTGAGTCCGACTGCTCCAGCCCCAGGAGTAGCAATGGATGTGGGTTCCAGTGTGTGGGCAGCCAGCGTCCCCAGCACCTTGGCTCTGGAGGAGAAAGGCTGGGCGAAGTTCACTGACTTCCAGCCTTTCTGCTGGTAAGGAAGGCAGGGCAGGCCGGAGCAACCTCATCCGACTCTGGGACAGTGTCTCCCCGGCACGGCCTCAGCCTTGGCTTCATCCACAGCTCCGAGTCGGGGCCCGGGTGCAGCTCCCCAGTGGGCACAGGACACGGCGATGCCCAGGGTGGCCTCAGCCAGGGCCTGGAGAGAACCCGTGAGTCAGAGCAGCTGTGAGGGTGGGGCAGTGGGAGAAGGTGGCGCCGGCCCAGGATGGGGGTGGGAATGCCTTAGGGCCACCCTGGGAGTGCAGGTCAGGCCTTGCATTCATCTGTGCTGCTGCGACCGCTGGCCGCCTGCCTCATGCCATTGCATGCCTGCTGTGCTACCTTAGTGTCATCTGTGGGACCTGTCCAGAGCCCGTGGCCCTGTGCCCCCACCAGACAGGCATGGAGACCCTGGTGTGCCAGGGCCACACAGGGAGGGGTGGGAGTGGGAAGCCACAGGGGAGGACAGTGCTAGGTTTTCAGGCTGAAGCTCTCGAGTGCCCGCATGTGTTTGGGGCCCCTCTGCCCTCACCAGTGTCTCTGGCCCTGTCTTGCAGCTGGCCCTGCTGCCCCATGTGCCTGGAGTGTGTGTGTCTCCAGGGATGCTCCCCTGGTGGCCTCCGACAGCAATGAGGACAAGCAGAAGGTGGCCGTTGCCTCACAGGCTATCAGCATGGGTCCCAGTCGGGAGGCCCCCCCAGTGCCCGCATCAGGCCCCAGGTGTGCAGGGCGGGGTGGGTGCAGGCACTCGCGGGTCTGGTCTCTATAGCACTTGGCTGACTCAGGAGCAGGCAGAACCTGCTGCCTGATGGGCCTGCGACCCCGTGGAGGGAGCTCTGTGGGGAGGGACGCCCCCGGATGATGGCTGTTGAGATAGCACAGAGGGCCTGAATGTCCCACCTCAGGGTCCTGGGGATGGGCCGCCTCATGCACAGGCCCACCTTGGAGAGAATGGCTAGGCCTGTGGAGTTCCATCCCAGCAGAACCACCACTCCAGGCTCTGGGGTGGCCCCAGAGGGTGGGAAGGAGACTTGGCTTCTGTCCTGTCCGGTATGTGTTGAGTCTCAGGCACGTGCCCACCTAAACTGGCACCTGGGAAATGTCCATCACACTCGGACAGTAGGATGGGGATGTTAGGACTTTGCCACTGAACCCTGATCAGGGCAGGGCGGGTGTCCTCCCTGCAAGCTCAGCCCCCACCATGTTCCATCCCCATACTCAAGAAGAAAGTCTCACTTTTGGTATTCACTGATGGACAGACAGACCTCCCTTGGCTGGGCTGGGTAGGGGAGGGGACAGCTTAGGGAGCTGTGTTTTGGAAACTAGGGAAGGAGAGGCAGGTGGTCTGCTGGCCTGACCCCACCAAGAGGGGTCAGGGAGCAGACAGGTGACACAGGAGGGGGTGTTCTCTGTGGGAGATGGGCCCTGTTTTCCCCACAGGTGGGGCAGGCTGGCCCCTGGCAGGGTCCCCGACCCCTGGTCCCCACGTGACCGTGGAGCTCTGTGCACCCCGTTGGTCCTGCTCTGGCTCACAGCACACTTTGGTCCTGGGACCCCAGATGACATGGCCTGTCCCCTTGTACCCCTGCCCTGGGTTTCCTTAATCGTACAATTCTTAAACTTCCTAATCTCTCCTCTCTAAAAAACCAACTGTGCTCTGAAAAGTGCATTATGTCATTCTGAAAGGTCTGCACAGGTCTCATCGTGCCCACTCTGGCTGGCGTGGGCTTGCGCCTTCCCTAGTCCAGTGGTCCGCAAGCTCCTGTGTGTCTGTTCCTTATGCTGCCCGACCACGCCTGGCGTGCTCCCCGCCACAAGGCCCCTGAGGACCCTCCCCTGACCCTGCCCTTGCAGGCTCCCAGGGGTCCTTGTGCAGCCGGAGTTGGCACACTCAGGGGAAGCAATTCCCAGCCAGGTGTGGGCCCAGCTGGGGAGTCCTGGGCTAGGAGGGAGCATCTGGGCAGACATACATGGGGGCTGTCAGGGCAGTGCCAGGGCCCATGTTGTTCACAGTAATGGGGAGCGTGTCTGCAGCGGTGGGGTGGGGGCTACCTGGAGGAGGTTGGAGGCCTCGAGGGCAGGTGGGCTATCTCTGGCATGTTGGGAACTCAGGACAGCCCAGGTAGCTGAGCCTATGCCTGCCTCACAGGGCCACCAGCACGCTGCCAGGTCCCACCTCCCCTGCACCTGCTGAAGCCACCTCTGCCCTGGCTGGGGCTATGCCTCCTGAGGCAGCCACCACAACAGTCCCCCCAGGGCCTATGGTGGCTGTCACCACTGCAGCCACAGCCAGCCCAGCCATCTCTACAGTGGCCATTCTGGGGACAGTGACAAAGGACAGGTGAGCAGGTCGGGCCAGGGCAAGGGGTCTGCACAGGGACCCTTAGACCCTTGAGCCCCAACCCCACCCCTCTTCCTGCAGGAAGGCAGACGCACCCCCACCCACAGGAGCCACCTCCAACGGCCCCGTGTGATGCTGCCACCCAGCCATGGCACCCTTAATCAAAACCTACCTGGTGATGCAATTTGTCTTTTTTAATTTAATTTAATTAAAAAATAAATGCTGCATTGGTAATGCTGGCAGTGGGACCCAGTTGGATGGCCCAGCTTGCGTCACTCCTGCCTGCCAGACCCCACGCACAGCAATAAGGCTTCAGGCGTGCACTCCGCTCGCCAGGGCCAGGGCCGTGGCCCTGAGGTGCCACGAGGACTGAGGGCATACCAGGTGGATGCCACAGGCTGCCAGCCGGTTTTTACTGACTTTTTAACCAATGCAGAAAGAGCCGTGTTTGCACTTTGTATCCAGCTTCGGTGAAGGGGCCCCCTGTCTTGGGACAAATGTTTGTCCAGAGCTGGGCTGGCTACAGGGGGTATTAGCTACCCAGTGGCTATGGGAGCTGGCCTTGGAGCCAGGATGCAAAATTTGACTGCCTTAAAAACCTCTCGGCCCAGCAGGGGTGTGCCAGCCCTGGCGCTCTGGGGTGGGTTGTTCAGGCACCTGGCTGGAGCTGGCCACAGGGTGCAGGAGCAGGCAGGGGTGGAGGCTGGCTCCAGCTGTTCTGGGTGGGGGCTGTACCTGTCCAGGGCAGGGCCATCACTCTGGCAGGCCTGCAGGGTTGTGTGATGATGTTCCTTTTCAACATTCTGATCTGACAGGGCACCCAAAACCCCCAGCTCCCAATAAAGCTGTGTTATTCTTATTGACAAACCTGCG
>PVKM010008342.1:0-39203 GCA_004027735.1 Carollia perspicillata
ACTCTCAGCCTGTTTTCTATTTCACTGTCTTTGGTTATATTTTGCTTGCTTGTTTGTTTTGTTGTTTAGCTTTCTGTTAAAGGTGAGATCATACAGTATTTGTCTTTCACTGCCTGGCTTACTTCACTTAGCATAATGCTTTCCAGTTCCATCAATGCTGTTGCATAGGGTAGGAGCTCCTTCTTTCTTTCTGCCGTATGGAATTCCACTGTGTACATGTACCATAGTGTTTTAATCCATTCATTTAGTCCCTTCTGACCCTCAATCTCCTCACCTATAAAATGGGGAAGATAATAGGATTGTTGTCAGAGCTGAATTAAAAGTCATGTGTTTAAAGAATCTGGTATGCTTCCTAGCATATCGGACACTCAATAAATATTTAACTTTTGCATTAATTAGGACTTAGTTCTTAAGACAGAAAACTAACTTCATTTAAAAAAAAGAAGAAGGAAGGGTTTCACTGGCTCGTATTACTAAGCCATGGACTGTCTCCCACCTCTTAACTCTGCTTCTGTCTGGACCTACCTCACCCTCCCCTGCTGGGCCAGGGGTTGTCACGTGCAGTAGACGCACTTGGGGAAACTTTGCTGTTAGAGAGGAGCTTCTCTCTCTAAGCTCAGAAGGGTACTAACTGATGCTTGTGGAGACACACGTCCCTTCTGTTAAGCTCTTACCGGGCTTAGTGAGAGTAGGGTTTACTATAATTAACCCAGATTGGACCACCTGTCCATCCTGCAGCTCGAGAGAGGGTTCTGTTAACAGAAGGAGAGAAAAGGTGCTGGGAAAATACTGTTTTCTCTCCTCTTTGCTGGAAGGTAGAACTACTGACAAAAATCAGGACTCAATGAAGCAACGGCCGTATGGTCTTAGTATGGCAACTTGTGTGGGGGAGTAGGGGGTGGTAGGGCACAGGGGCCTGTGGCTTGACCTGAGACCGTTTCTTAGACAATAGCTACTTGTAAGTGAAGCTGACCCAGCTGTGAAGAGCCAGCTAAAGAGGCTCATCAAAGCATAGAATGGTAGGCAGCATCCTGTGATCTGCTCTCTGCAAACAAGGTCCAAGGTAGAGCCGTATGGAGCCCTGGCAGGTGCGTAAGGCCTTAGGGAGTGCTGGAGAGAGCTACAAACTACACTGGGATGGGACTCAAGAGTCAGAACTTCTTTCCCAAGGAGGATTAAACAAATGGGTTCATAGTAGGGGTAGAAGTGGGATAGGGAAGGGAAGAGAGAGCTCCACCATGTGAGGAACATTGTCAGAACTCAGAGGGCAATGCTAGGTATGCCTTTGTAAGCCAGACTGTTTTAGAAATTTAATATTTAACCACACACCCCAGGGTTTGAAGTGGGGTGGGTCGGGGGACTGCTTATGTCCAAGGCTGAGTATGCCAGAGGTGTAATATAGGGCAGCTATGGAGAGTCATGCAAATGAGGCAGGAACTGCCTCACTCTCAGGGCAGACAAAACCCTCAACTGTGTACTCCCCTGGGTTCCTGGACCCTTGCTGTCTAGCCCATTGCCAATGAGGCACCCTCCCATTAATGGACGTCTTCTGTGGTCCATCCTTTATTCTGGAAGGAATTTTCCTTAAGCACTCATTTAATGCTTTAACTTCAACCCCCTTTATTGTTTTGACCTTGGAATGTTTGGTTTGCCTAGTTTCGATCTTATAAGGATATTAGCCAACTGAATAAACAATTATAACCCAGCCTCTGAACTTGGCATAGGAGACACATCTGCAGATTTTTCTCTTGTTTGGGTAGATAATGACTTGCATTTTGTTCAGAAGGAGCTGACTGTTTAACAAATGAGTTGCTGAAGGCGCCTCAGTCAACTCTCGGAACCACAAGTGCTTATTAGTGCACTTAGACAAACTTGAGCATCTGAACAGGCTCTCTGCGCTATAAACCAAAAACAAACTCATAGTTCTTTTTTATTATTCTCTCATTTTCCCTGTATTGCATTTTTAAATTACAAAAATATACATGCTTGTTTTACTGAGAAAAATGGTATAAAATACATAAAGAAACACTAGGTAAATTATCCTGCACTCTTACACCCTTAATTACCTTCCCCCAAGGTAACTAAAGTTAACAGATGCTGTGTTTACACAATCACATACAGACCTATATACAATACATGGAAATATATATATATATATGGAATTAGGCATATGTAATTACATTGATGTTAACAAGATCGTATATATATATATGTATATACATATATATATAAAATTCTGGAACTTTTTTCACTTGATAGTCTGTCAGATTAAGATCTATTATCTAACTCTGTCTTTTAGATGAAATGATATTCCTTTCCATAGTTGGATGGGACATGACTGTCCTTTTAGAGGAAGAGAATGTCCCATAGAGGGACAGTCAGACTGTTTCCAACTTTTTGCCACCATAAATCAGCGCTGCATTAACTATCTTCATGCATATATGCTTACATAGCATTTCTTTTGTTTTATAGAACAGTTTCTCAAAACACATTGTTTGACTCATAAGTTACATTTTTTTAAATATTAATAGTGTCAGATTACTTCCCCAGATTTTGCTGTAATCCACACTCTAACCAGCTATAATATATCTGAGAGAACGGTTTGCCTTTGTCTTTAGCAGCTCTATATTTTTCCTCCCTTTAAAATTGTAGATGTCTGATAGTACAAATGGTATCTCGTTTGTATTTAATTTGCTTTTTTCTTAATATGTATGAGAGGGAACCCTCTTTTATATGTTTACTGACTATCTACCTCTTTCTTCTCTCAACTGCAAGTTCATTTCCTTTACCCCTTCCTCAATTGGGTTGTCTGCCTAGTTTATTATGGAGTTTTTGGAAAGGTTGTGTATGTTAGGTATTTATATTTGCCTGTCATAAATGCTACAGATCATTTTTACAGTCTGTCACTTATCTGTTGACTTTTGGTGATATGTCCACACACAGTATTTAAATTTTGTAAGTCAGATAGGCAGTCTCCATGGTCCTCGAGCTTTTTGCTGTTCTTAGTAAGCTCTCCAAGTGCAGGGCTATATATAGGTAGTCTCCTTGATTTTCTTCAAACAGTTTACTATAGAACTTTTTTACATTTAGATCTTTAATCTATCTGAAATTCAATTATAGCATTTTTTATTCAGGTGTATACCAATTATGCTAACAACATTTATTAGCCAAAATACTCATTTCCCACTGAGTTTGAAACGTCACCCTTGTCATATATTAAATTCCTGCATATGCTTTCTGGACTCTGTATCCTGCTTCATGAATCTATTGCTGGTGCTGTCAGCTGGCACCTGTTCATGACACTTGTTTTGTTATGTACTAAATATATTCTAATGGTGTCTGGAAACATCGCTATATAATATTTGTGGTTCAATATTATATAATCACAGAGAGAAAAGTCTTGTGATATTTGAGAATGAAGACTGTTAGTACTAGTATATCTGATCTAAAAACTCAACTGATAAGGAAATAAATACTGCCTACAGCCACAAAGCATCTATAGACCACATTTGTACACGATTGGCAAATGTATTATACTTAAGTGGAATCTTTTGGTTCATTCACTTAAGTAAGTTACATTTGAAATGTTTATGAGTGTAACCTGAGCCATTCAGTGTTTAAAAATCTGTTTGGAAATCTTAATGTGACCCCAGCACCAGGAAGTGTTCATTTTGTATGGAGTTGAAACTTCACTAATTTAGAAAAATGCAGGAAAAGCCAATATAAATATGCGAGATGTGGATTAGCGATGATTTTTTAAATAAAAGTAAGTTTTCTAACATAAAAACTTGAATCAACCAACAGATACCTGATATTTAGAAGAAATTTGGGTATCTACCTTAATTGCCAGTTAAGAGAGATTTCTAATGAAAAATAATTTTAATTTTAATTATAAAATGTTTAATTAAACATAAAGATTATAAACTATAAGTAAGTAAAACATTTCTCTTGCAGCATTTGGGAACAACTAAGTGTTTTCACTGAGAAAGCAAATGCAAATTTTGGACAGTCTACCATATGACTTAATTAATAAACTTCATATTAATGAGATTTTCTTTGATGTGTTCTGGCTCTGTTCTTTGAATTAACTCATTTTGGTGGTCAACCAGATGATCTTTCAGCGCCTAATTCTAAACTTAGCATATATTTGAAATGATCTGTGCCCTTTTCATTAAGCAATGGATATTCCATATTTAACATTTTATTGAGATTTAGTCCAGGTCTATAATCCCTCATCTATAATTCTGAAATCCAAAAAACTCCGAAAAACTCTAGGATTTTTGGAAATCTTTAATAGCAACTCTGACCTGATCTGTATAGTCCTTGTCCCACAATATATATTTTGTTGCATAAATAGTTGTGTGTTTTAGGGGGGCTGACAATATTCATTATGTGTACTATATTACCTTTCTCAAATAAAAAACAATCCAAAATTGCAAAATAGATCCTTGGCCACAGGGATCTCTGATAAGAAACTGCAGACCTATATTTGGAAAAGGCTCAGTGGAGCTTCTGTTACCATAATTAATGATGCATTAATATTATTTTGTCATTTATTGAGTTCTTACTGAGTACATAGGCACTGCTCTAAACTGAGAGCTTGAGGCTGCAACTCTTCACAGTAAGACACTTAAAAACAGAGCTGTGTTGGATATAGTTGATACCCCAAACAGAAACTCTAGCATGTATTCTCATGTCTTATGTATATTTGTCCACAAGATTTTTCTCTTATCTCCTGGGTCCCCATTTCATTTCTGCACATTGGCGTTCTGTGCAGAAAACAGGTTGTATATGAAGTCGTATCTTGGCTTTCTACCTAAAAGTATCTCAGACTCAAAGAGGGGCATGAGTTTGCTCTTGGTTCCTCGAGGCACTTTGAATGAAATATCCTTTTATTATCCACTCATGATGTAGTCTGGTCGAGGTCCTTAAACCCTGAGGTCCTCTTTATCCTAGTGTCCTCACTTATAAAATGGACTCAGAAGCCAGCCTTACTCACTTCACAGGGTGGTTGCAAGGCTCTGATGAGCTCATAGACATAAAGGGCTGTGAAAAGTAAAAGCGGCCCATGACATATGATGATTTTGATGTCAACCTTCTAAAAATCCCTTCACAAAGCAAAGTATCTTCAATTCTAAAGTTTGACGATCTATATTTCTTACATGTTCAGAATTCTAAACAGAGGTTCCCTAGAGTTGGGTGTCCAAGAGAAGGCAATGATGAAGCCCGGAGGACTCTGAGCGTGGCCTGAAAGGCATTCCTCAACTCCCGTGAATTTTTAGGCCAAAGTTGTCACTCAGAACCCTGCCATCTTCAGAAAGTGTCAGTGAGGTTGCAGACTCGCAGTGGTTAAATCAATAGTTAATGATGTTCATCATGTAATTTGAGCCTCTAGTTTGTTTATGCTAGACCAACTTTATCTATACTCCAAACAAATTATCTCTTATAATTACCAGCCCGAAGATAAATCTCTAAATGTTTTTCTGATGATAGTGCTGTGGTTGGCAGGTGTTAAAAGTGCCTCCCAGGGACAAAGATTGAAGATGAGCTTGTTCTCACAAATCCTTCAGGCAAGGATGTTGAGCTTTCTATCCTGCCATGTGCAAAGGAGCCTTGTATGGTGCCCTGTTAATGAAATCTAATAGGCAAAGGTCGTATATCTTTACAAAGAAAGATGCAAAGCTGGTATGTGATAAATGGGCTCCATGGGGCTCAGTGGACGAGGTTTGGTGAGAAAACCCATGATTAAACAATTGGCTGGGTTTCTCTATAATGTTATGTTTTAAATATCTCCTCATAGTGATTCTCCTCAGCTGGTAGAATGATGAAAATAAATACAAAAATGAGAAATCTATATGTCTATTTAGGCTTTGAACCAAAGTGACTGGCCATTCAATTTAATGTTGAACATTAACCACCAGGACAATGAATTTGCATTGGAGAAAAGCTATAGATATTTAAAGAAATCACTTTTATAAATGACCTAATATTATTAATATGCTTTTAAAGTCTTACAAAGGAAGAAGTCTTAGTATCTATATGCTTTGATTAATGCTATCAGAATACTAGCAAATGTATATAAACGTGACATGTTTTACCCAAAATTTTGTCCTGTTTAGAAATAGACTAAAAATCAATATGCTCTGAGCTAAAAGGCAAGAATAAGTTAAATCTGGAATTATAAAGAGTTAAATAAATCAGATATTATTGAATTGAATCACTGCTGGTTTTAGGAGAAGTTACCAGTTCATTTGCTGTAGTAGTACTGCTGAGCTAAGAGACAGTTCAATAAATCAACTCAAGCTTGATGGATTCTTCAATTCATTGAAATGAGTGTGTGGAAGAGAAAAGAAATCTCTTAGTATTCCCTCTTTGACAAAAGGGTATGCAAAGAGCCTGAATGGATGAATGGTTGATTAATTTTGCTGGAAATTTTCTTGACAGCAGGAAATGTGTTTTTGCATTACTCTGTTTGCCTGGGATTTATTTGGTAGAATATGAATTATTGCATGTAAATTTGTACCTGAGGCGATGTTGCTAAAATAGATAGCTCCTGGTGAGGTTTCTGACTATGGGACCTGTAATATTTTTGTATGGTCTCATAGTCTACACCCTTACAGGTTGCCCTACAGCAGTTTATATAGATATCTGCTCTCCCTGATGTTAGTAGTAAAGTCCAGCACTGCCCATGATTCAATACTGAGCTTGATTTAAGTGATCATCTGTGCCCCTTTCAAGAAAGGATGGGGCTGGAGGCAACCAACTGCCAAAGGTTGGTAATTCCTAGACTCATCCACCTGGCAGTTTACTTATAGACTCTTACCTTTAAATAAGGAAGAGAAGGCACAAGGTATGCCCTTGTGCTTCTATTTACAGTAAGGCTGCAAATTAGCATGTTTCTTAGTGTTATCTCAAGAAAAGGTATAGCTACACATGAAAAGACCTAGACTGCTGTTGACGGCAGCTAAGCTTTGTTAGAATAGAAACAGGGACAGTCTCTCTGCTTACTGTGTCATACCTTTCTCTAAAGTACAATGCTGTGCCATACATGTGACCTTTCTAGGGTCATTATAGAGGGTAGGAAGGCTTACAGAGCTAAGAACCACTACTGGGGAACTAGGTGAAGCTATAATTGTTCATACGGGGTGGACAAAAGTAGGTTTACAGTTGTTCATGTGGGAAACAATACAACAATTAATAAATAATAATATAAGAATAAATTGTGTTTCACTTACAACTATAAACCTGACCTTGCCCACCCTCTGTGTAGACCTCCTCTGCTGCCACATTCAGATGCTGGAATACGAGAAAGCCCGAGAATAAAGCCACTCATAAATTATTTAGCAACCTCCTGCTCATTTTGTTGTCCTTCAAGGGCTTAACACTGGAACTTCCCTTTCTTTTAGGCACCAGACCAGAAATTATCTATAGCATGAGGCACATCATATAACATTTTGCCTAATTTTGTTTGCAGTATGTGTATGTTTTATTCATGTACCAACACCAAATGTCCTGAATGCCTACCACCACGGTGCTGACATTATCAGTATTTCTGAAAACCAGTGTGTAAAGAAATTTTCTCTTAAAAGTTTTGGAACACCCACAAACACTCTGCTAAACCATTAGCCTGCAAAGTAATTTCACCAGCTATCCAAATTTGACTTATGATATTTTCTCCTTAGATTACAATATGAGAATGGTAAGTGGTTAAAAGAAAGACATGTTAAGTAAGTTCCTTTCTTGTTCATATCAGATCTTGCATTTAACCTCAAATGAGGAGAGATGGCATATACAACGGTAGGAGAGCAAAGCTCAGAAAACTAGGTTCCAGTTTCTGCTCCACCGTCAAATAGCTATATGTGACATTGGGAATATACCCGAAGCCTCTTGAGCCTCAACTTTCTCATCTGTTAAATGGATACCACTGATTTTTTATCTTACTACCAGCTGGAAAATTGATAAACATCAATGAAGATTACTTTGATCACATATGGAAAGCCAACACTGCTCTATTGACATAAATTTTTACTTTCTCTTTAAGTGTCAGAACACTTTTCAGTTTATTCTTTCCATGTTAGCCTGTGTTCAGTGATAGCTTCCTCAGCTGACACAACCTAACAAGTGATCCTAAAGTCTCCCATGGTCAGCCTCCCAGTGACTTCTGCTGTGTCCCTGTCCTTGGCTTCTTGGAATCCAGCTGGTAGGCTCCTCTGATTCTTTCGGTGTCTCATCGAGCTAATTTGCAGCCATTACGAAGCTATCCACCAGCTATGAGTAATGAGGAAAAAAAACTAACTTCTTCAGTAAAAAGTGGGGATTCTGTTTCTAAAATGTAAAAAGTTGAATGTTGGCCTGCCAAACAAAAGCTTGCTGGTCCAATTCCCAGTCAGGGCACATGCCTGGGTTGCAGGCCAGGTCACCCATAGGGAGCGTACGGAAGGTAACCACACATGTTTCTCTCGCTCTCTCCCACCCTTCCCTGCTCTCTAAAAATAAATAAATAGATAAAGTTTTTAAAAAGAAAAAAAAAAACAAGGAATAAAAAAAGCCCTGGCTGATATGGCTCTGTGGATTGAGCATTGGCCTGCCAAACAAATAAAATCTAAAAAGTGATGATTTAGAAAAAAAGAGTTTTTCTTGAAGCAGTCTCTGTATCTACAAATGTCTGCTGATACTATTATAATCACCTTGTAAGTTTTTATAAGTTGTAGATTTGTCTCTCTATTTGTTATTTCTTTAGTTGTGAGAGAAACCCCACTCAGATTTGCTGAACAAAAACAAGGAACTGATTGCTCTAGTAAATGATAATCCAAGGTAGAAGTAGCTTCTGGTGTTCTGGACTCCAAGTCAACTTATGTCATCCAGTTTATCTCTTCTCCACACCTCTCGCCTCTGTGTTTCTCAGAATTGGCTGCATTCTCAAGTAGCTCTCTCCGTGATTCCCCAGGATGACCCTGGGCAGCTCCAAACTTAGATGGCAGGGTCTCAGAGGAACAGAGAGCTTCACAACACTCTTGCGAAGGCTCTGACTGACCCATGTCAGGTCACATGTTATTTCTGAATCCATTAGGTAGCCAAGTGGGTAGGAGAGAGTTTGGCTGGCCTGAGTCACCTGCTACACCGAGCTAGTTTGGGGGTAAGAACAGCCCCCCATCAACCACATGAAGTGAGGAGGACTCTTTCCAAAGGAAGGAATGATGGATGGACAGCAATGCATATGACTGTAACAAACTAAGCTCTTCTTTTTACTATAAATTGAGTATTGACTATTTATAATATTCTAAGCATTGTGCTAGAGTTTTATATGAACTGTCTCCTTTAATCTTCTCAATACACTAAGTAGGTATTATTGCCATATTTTGGACCATAAGACACACCTAGGTTTTAGAGGAGGAAAATAGGAAAAAATTTTTGAAGCAAAAAGACGTGGTAAAATATTTAATAACATAAATAACAATAGTTCACTAATGTAAATGTAAACAGAGCTCAACAGCAACATTAACAACCATTATTCCTCCCAAATTTGGGGCGGGGAGGGGGTGCATCTTACAGTCCAAAAATATTGTATTTTCCCCATTTTAGATGCAGAAATGAAGGCTTAGAGACTAAATAACTACCCCAAAGTTGTGTGATTATAAATGACATAGCTGAGAATCAAAGTGAATCTGCCTCATTTCAGAGCCAGAGGTCTTCCTTGCTTTATTATATTACCATCTTTTCTCTTATAGGTTCAATGATTTTAAAATGTAAACATTTTTATATCTTTATTACCTTCTTCTCTGTTACTGATGGTCCCTAGCTTTGGAATACCTTTAATCTTAGAATTATTAAATCATGAGTATCAGAACCTGAGAAGATCTTACAAATACCTATCCCACCGCCCTCATTTTGATGTAAGGAAGGGAGGTCATCTGGAAACAGGGAAAAATCAATATATCTTTTGGATCCGAGACTGGACTTGCCATTTCATTCAATGGTACTTAACTTGAATCTGCTACCTAAAAGACCTCCAATGCATACTTTTCTTTCATAATCAAACTAGCTTTTAGATACCAGATTACTTCACTTATTAATATCACCTGTTCTTCAGAAAAAGAAAACCTAAAACTTTTTTAGACACAAACCGCTTTGAGAAAAAAAATGACTTCATGAATCACAAAGTTAATAACAACAAAAACCTTAAAAGAACTAAATAATACTCATTATAGCTTGTGGTGCTGAGTAAGAAAACTGTGAAGTTAACTATATGATCTCTGATGCTGTGAAGAATTAGTAGGATTGTCCCTAAACATCATAGGTGAAGCTTTCAATCACCTGAGATGTCCCCTTACCCACGTAGGTTCTTAAAAAGTCTGAGGAAAGATTGGTGGTTTTATGACGATTACAGAGAAATGGCATAGTCAAGGAACTAAGTTAGAGGATTCTAGTTTGGAACAAGCGCTTTTGCTCAGCAGTGTTATTTTAGTCCTTAGATATGTTGCTCTCTGGTTTTCAGATGGTGAGGCAGTGCAAGGGGAGGTTCTGCTCAGTCACGCAGGAGGCAAAAAGCTCGCTTCTGGTCCTCTCCCGAGGACCTATATCTGTGTGGCACACTCGGTCACGTAGAAGAGCGACCTCTCTCGGCAGGCAGAAAAATGACTCTACTGTTATTTTCCCCGCTAGCCAGCTGCCTAGCTCCTTTGACATTTTTTTTTAAATGGTAGAAATGGAGAAGAAAAACAGAAGTCCACATCTATCTTAAAAAGCATTTTTGTAGCTCTCTCTCCCCCTTGACAGGTGGGAGGCTAGGCAGAGTGCAGAAAACTGCCCTGAAACCTCGTCTCACTTCTCCCGGGGAGAGTCAGCATTTAAATGTTAAAGTACCTGCAGCAGGTAGTTTATATGCTGTGTCAAATATCTGCCCTGAAATGTTAAGCAGTCTACTTTATCCAGATTTTTAAGTAATGCTGGTGATTTTCAGTTTTGTCCATTGAATAATAGCACATTCGTTTAGATACATTTAGCACCCCCATGAGAAGATCCTTCTGAGAGCACAGAAGGCAGGGTGGCTGTGGTCTCTGCTCACGACCTAGTCAGAGACACAGGGATCATCACGAGTTAGAAAGCACTGTTCTAGAGCACATGCTGCAGGTGGGGGCAAGGACGGAGCTTAGAGACCCTGGAGCTTAAAGGACGTGCTGTGAAAAGGAGGAAGCCTAGAGTGAGACGAACAGGATTTGGGAGGAGAACAGGTGGAAAGACAATGTTTTCCAAGCAAGGACAACCTCCGCGTATTCCAGATTTTCCATATTTGATACAGAAAATGCACCTCTGAATTCAGAATGCTCTTCACCCACTGAGTATCTCCACTTGCAGATATATGTGTGGCATTTCTCTCCAGAAATTTCTGTTCAGTAGTCAGTGGTGGGGATGAGATATCCATGTGTGTTCAGCAGGGCTCTTTGAATAGAAGAAAATTTCTTTTTGTCCAAACTTGGAGCCACTTGGTGGATATGTTGGCATTATTGGTGGCATTTTAGTCTGAGAGTGAAAAAAGAGTTGAGAACAATGGGGAGAGTAGGGATGTCAGTAAAGGCAGACATACATGTGGGGCTTTCTAAACCAGGAGTCTTGGATAGGGGCCAGTGGTCACTGGAAGTCCACTTCTCCCTCTTTCAGCTCATATCAGGAAGAGCGGTGTGGAGGGACATGCCAGAAGCCAAGAGTAGGAAAGACAGGTGCTCGTTGAGCCTCACTAATGGACATCTCAAACCCCAGGGAAAAACCAGACACAGACAAACTACACAACCTAAGTATGTACATTCGTAACTTAGTTGGGCTTACTAACAAGAGACTATGGAGAACTGGGTTGCTCGTCTTTGTGGCTGTACAGGAAAGAAGAGAGCTTCAGCAGTGGCCTGATTGTAAAGTTAGGGTGACTGAAAGGCAATAAAATAGAATAATTCAAAACTTGTGTCAACAATCAAGCCAAGTATGTGTGTGTGGGGGAATCTTAGAGATTCTAGAACAGGATTGACAAAGAGAAGCTTTCAGCTTCGGGTCACCCTTTTCCTCAGAGAATGCGTCTAAAGCACAATTTTTGATAACAGAAATGTGTGTATCAGGGCCCTTTAGAAGTCTGGAGGTTTTAGGGGTGTCTGGGTACTGCCATACCTTGGAGATACTGTGGGTTCCATTCCAGACCAACACAATTAAGCAAATGTCACAATAAAGTGAGTCGTAATCTTTTTGCTGGTTGAGGTCTTGCCTTCAATTTGTAACGCAACATCTGGGAAGCACAATAAAGTGAGCTATGCCTGTATAATGGTTTGACTTCTTTTCTACCAGTAAAGGAGATCTGCTTTGGTGACTAACAGAGCGTAGTTGCAAACCATCGTTTCATTGCCCTAGTCTCAGTTCGAAATCATTTCCTCTATCATACTAGGATCCTGCACTGTTCTTAGATAAGTCCTCCATTCTCCGGATTTCTCATTTTTCCAAAAGAGAGAAAAATGTTAAGAATATTCGACCTTTCCTTCTGGACTCACTGTTAGTATGTTCTGAGAAGCCCTCCAGGTGAATCTGATTGTGGCTAAAGTTTGAAGCCCACGGTTTACTGTGACCACACAGGAAAAGTGGACCCTGAAGAAGAACTTGTTTCTCCAATTAATCTGGATCGTTACACTGTCTGGCTAATTTGTCAGGCACTCTCTCTAAACCTGATCCTTCAATCAGAAATTATGGAGCTTACATAATCAAAACAATGGGCTGCGACAAAAGAATCTTACATGGAAAATGACTTTTCCCGTTACACGTAAGGTAACAAGGTCATCTCCAAACTCTACTAAGGACGGATACTGTCTAATGACCTAATTGGCAGATAAATGCACTGTTAACATCCTTTTAGCTGTTGGTCCTGCTGCTGCTGTATGGGAGCTACCATGGCTCTGGAGTGACCCTGAACTAGGTGTTCTATAGCTGATCTCATTTTATAAAGTAGGTAATTATGATCAAGTAACTTGTCTAAAGGTGGAGAGGGAACAGGGTTATGGGGATAGGATTTGAATGCTGGGCGGTCAGATTTCAAACCCATGCTTTCTAGTACTTCATTTTTTTTATCACTGATTTGGTGGGAGTTTTGGCTACTTTAAAAAAATAAGAGGTGAACATATATTTTTGGAATTTCATTTTCCCCAGTGACTATTTAAATTCACTCAATGATTAGTGAATAGAAACAAGAACCACTGATGCAGAAACTGTGTCTACACAGCATGAATTGAAAATACTTTTATATCAATATGACCACTGTTCTCCACTTTAACTGTACATTAGAATAATAGCTGTAACTCTTTGAAAAACATAATGATGCCTAGGCCCCATCCTTAGGCCAGTTCAATTGAAATCTCATGGGGTAGGGTCAAAGTATATATGTAGTTTTCAGTTTCCTTGGGTTATTATTCTAAGGCACAGCCAGGAGTGAGAACTGGTGATATAGACATACAGGTTCAGGTCATTAAGACTCAGAAATGGATTTGGAATTTTTCCATGTAGCCCGTTATCAGTCAAGGATGCCAACCATTCGTTGAACACTTGCAGTGCCCAGGCATGCTGCATTGCCCCCAGATTTCTGCCATACTTTAGGGTTACCGTAATGGAGTTAAACTAAGTTGCATGTCATTTTCAGGAATGCTAAATATAAAGTTTGGTGTTTCAAAATGCCCCATTTACTTATAACTGACCTGGACTGATGCAGTTGTTTTAGACTAACAAAGCTCTGGAAAATACCTAGGAAAACCTCACTTTCCTGAAACGGAAGTAGATGTTTTAGTAAAATCTACCTCTTTCTTTTAAATAATTCTACTTTTTGTCTTTGTGTAAGAGAATAGAAATGCTGTTTACTTTATAAGCACACCACTATAAACTAAAAGACAATCGATGGAAATTTTAAATATTTTGCCAGCTTAGAAAGAGGAAGTATTTGACCAGTTAGTACTGATTGGGTAAATGCTCCCCCATTCATGATTTTATTTTTCAGTTCTCCTATCTCTTAAGCCAGACAGAATTATGATGTATCTTGCTTTATGTCATAATGCTTCTTAAAAAGTTGAATGTGATATGCATTATATTTTAGGTTTGCAAGACTCTCCTACTACTATTCTCTAAAGCAGTGATTCTTCATTAGGCTTCTCTGTCCCTCGGAAGACATTTGACAGTGTCTGGAGACATATTTGTCTTCACAACTAGGGGAAAGAGTTTGCTACTGGCACCCAGTGGGCAGAGGCCAGAGATGCTGCTAGCCATCCTATAATACATAGAACAGACGCACAATACAGAACTGCCCAGTCCAAAATGTCAATAATGCCAAGGTTGAGAAACCATGTTCTAAAGTTATTCTTTTTACCTGTTGTGAATTCTAACTTCTTTTGTATGGAGCCTGCTTAAAGCCTTTGTATCAATAACTCTTGTATAAAATGATTATATATAAATATACATTTATATAGTCAACTCTTGTCTAGCAGAATTCAATCAAATACTCTCCCTTCTAGGAAGGGTCTGTAGATTACTTCTAATTTGTATTTAAAGCATTTGAATGCCTTATATGTATGAGTACAATAGCAATGAAAATTTGACATTTGGGGTGGAGATTTGAGCATCTGAAGATTTCAGGGGCCAGGCAGAGAGTCCCACACATTGACCTGAAAGAATAAAGAATTAAGCAGGCTTGGCCTTTTTATCCCGGCTTGATTAGATGGTACTATATATTTTTGACTGATTCAGCATAATTTTCATTTTTAAGCTTAACACTTGTATAGATGTTTTGTTGTTCCTCTTTTTAATATCCTTCTTAATTGGGTGCAAATTGTCATTCAAATGAAAGTTAAGCAAATTACTTTCCCAAGGTTGTCTTTCCAAGCATCATGTCTCTTCCTAAGGCTGGGCTTTGTTGGCTGGGAATGAAATGGGAGTTTGGGAAGTTGTGTGTGTGTGTGTGTGTGTGTGTGTGGAGGTGTTAGAGTGTGTGTGCATATGTATGCATGCTTGCCTGCATGTGCATGTTAGTCCTTTGTGCTTGATACCCAGGGTGCCTCCCTTTGGGTTTATCCGCTCAGCACCCCTCTTCTAGGAAATGGCTCTTACCCATCAGTCTTGTTATAACATGTGCTGTGTCTGTGTTTTGTGGTCTTCCCAATCCACTTCATTCGATCGGTACAGAATTCCTTCTCCAGGGTTTTCAGCTGCAGCCACCCATGTTTCCCACCACAGGCAGCAGAGGAGCATGAAGGCAGGAAAGAGGATGGAGAAGCCAGGTGGTCAGCACCCTAGTGACCCCTGCTCCCTTCCCAGCTCATCCCCCAGTTCTTCCTTTGCTTCTTCAAGAATGCTCCCCAGGCCCTTCTGACTCTCTTTCTCTTAAGCCATTTGAGTTAATGTTCCTGTGACTTGCAACCAAGAGAGTCATGACAGTGTCCTTACCTGAAAATGAATTCCTTCGGCTCCCTACACACAGATTTCTCCAAATAAAAATAAAACCACAAACCCTAGAGTGTATCTGTTTTCTGGAGGGGGTTTCTGGTAATTAGCTTAGATTGCAACAAATGGCACACACAGACTGCTGGCTCTGCGTGTGAGCTCTGAGATTGGTGTTTACCCTATTATATTCCAATTTAAGAATGTCATAAAGTTTATCAGTGAGCACATGGAAGCTAGCAAGAACACATACATGAGTGGGAGAGGTGTGCGCCTTGATACACAGATTGTTTTAGAGTTCAAAAAAATCATTTCGTTGGGTCTAGATAGCGAAGGGGACACAGTCATAGTCCCCACTTAAACGTGGTGATGGTTGGGTATTTTTAGCAAATGAGTTGTCAGCAGAAAGGCTTCATTAGACCCATCAGGATATCTGCCCATGAAGAACGAATCCCAAACTGTACTGGCAGTTTCCTTGAGCCAAAATGATGAAGCACCTCTGACAAGAGCCATATTGTGCTCCCCATGCGAGAAGCGTGAGGAACAAAAGAGACAGTGTGATCTTCATTTGGTCAGGTTAATATTGACACAGCTTAGAGAAATCAGCCGTGTGCGTGTGTGCATGGGCCGCAAGCACGCTGGGAGTTTGACTGGTGGTTTTCATAAATCAGAAAGGGGCACCCAGAGAGGAAGGAAGGTCTCCTGCCTTCTTGAAATATTGCTCAAGCTGGATGATTTATTTTTACGAAGGAAAATAAATAAGGCCATAAGTCTTCAGGCTCATGGCTCAAAACAAGCCAAAAGGGATTTTTTAAAACATCCCTACACAATTATGGAAATAACTTTATTAGTATTATTCGATAGCTTGAGTGTTGCCCAGGTTCAACCACTTCAAAAATAAAGCATGCCTAATGAAAGGATTTTTCATTATGCGTGGGTCCTAAGTTATTCACTCCCGTATAAGAATCTGTATAAACATACATAAACAAAAATGGGGCCCTTAGGCGGAACAATGGTCTGGACTTTTTCTCACTGAGTCCTTAAATACATAGTATATGGAAAAGTTTTGATGGTTATGGGTCTGACCTTAGATTAGTCTGAGCTACTTAAGGTGATGATGACTTATTTGTCTTGAATTGGTTGTGTACCTACCCACATGCGAACATTCAATCTACTATTAACTAGTTCTGGGAGTCTGCTTAGACCCACTCTTGTATGAAGTACAGTACATATAAGCATCCTTTCCAGGGCAACTCTCTGTTGGTGTAACATTGGTTCTCTATGATGGAGATAGTGAGGATGAGGCAGGACTTCAAGACACTTAATTTCAGGCTGATCTGAAACCAGCCCACTTCATTTCAAGAAGTCCTTAACTCAAGCCAGTGCTTGCAGATAAATTATCTCCCAGTACACTCTTCCTCTATGTCTCTTCATTAGTAATATGGTTATAGGAGTTCATAGATATTTGTCCCATGACATGAAAACTGTGATGTTCGGTTTTCAATAAACATGTGCTCTCTCTCCCCTTCTATTCTTGAGTTTCAGAGACAAAATGATGACCTTACAAAGGCGATTGCCTAAAAGACTCTTCTTTCTCCGCTAATACTTATGACATGCTTGACCTAAATTGAAGCATCTGCAGTTTGACACTTGATTTTGTCTTTGATAGTTGTGCCTTTACAAGAAGACTTTGCTTGAAATGACGATGATACTGTAGGCTTTTTCTATTAAAATGCCCAATTTCTCAGGGTAAACAGTTACCTCTTTTGTCTCCCTAACTGGTTCCTGCAATCCTAATTCCTGGCTATCTTTGGGCTTTTGAACAGAAGGAAAGTAATGTTGGAAGCATTCTTAGATGAAGAGATTTTTGTATACTGAATGACAAAATGAAATTCTTCCTTGGTGTGTGTCTGAGCTATTAGACCAAGAAACACTACAGTACACGAGAATAACTCTGGGGAATCAGTAATTATGCCAGTTATCCTGCTTTTGTTTTCCATGTGTACGTACATGTTAAACCTTTTAAAAGTACATATTACTGCAAGAATATTACAGTATTCTTTATAGCAGATTCTTTGGGCAAGTTTTCAGTTTTAGGTTTATACATGTAAAAGTTAATGGTCATTTATGTTTTATAGTATAGATGAGAAAGTAGAAATTGACCATTAAGCAGGACAATATTGGATCATCAAAAATTTTAAGCAGCACATTTTTAATTAGTACATGTTAAAATCAAGGATGCAGCTTGCTTGTGTATAGTGAGAAGGGAGAATCAATACTAACCAGAAGTAAATGAAGTAGCAAATAACTGTTTCTATCAAATTTAAAGTGAAATTAGTCATATCTTTGCTGATGAAAAATTGCCATTCAAGAATAACAAGGGGGTGAGAATGTGGGCTCTGAAGTCGAGCTAGCCTGGGTTCAAGTCCTGTTTTCCACATGTATGAGCCATGTGAAATCAGTAACCTCCCAAAGCCTTCATTCTTTCAGTGCAAAGCAGGATGATCCCATCGGGTCATCTTCAGGTTCAAACGAGATGATGCAAAGCACTTAACGTTGAGAGCTTAATGAAGAAGCAGTGCTCTATTAAATTATCTCAGGCAACATACTGTTGGGTTAAATGAGAATTATATTGATATGTGTATGTGTTACATATTTACATATTGTATTAGTTTTAATTCTAACAAAATCTTTTCACAAAAAGGCTTTTTATTTAGCTATAAAGAATGAGAACATATACTGTCTGACTGTATTTTCAAAATGCAATATATAATACAGTTTTAATAGATTCAATGGAGTTTGTATTACTAAAATGCCTTTACTAGCTTATAAAAATAACAATAGAGTTTTTTTAAATAACATCTGGTAAAAACATGGGAAATATCTTTGCTTACCAATTAAAGGGTGCACAAAAAACAGAATAAATAAAATCTCTTAATTTATGCATTTTGTGTTCTCATAAATCATTTTCCTGTCAAAATTATCAGACTTTACTGCTGAATATTTTAAACATCATAATGAAATTTTGGTAGCATAAATCATAAAGCTTTCAGTTAGAGCATTTGCATACATACCTCAGCAGTTTTCTTATATCTTGATTAAAATATAGTCTTCAGTCTAGAAATAAATCCATGCAGAGTATAAATGTCAAACTATCTTCTTAAATTTCGGTAACTCAGCAATTCATGCTGGCCACTGTGCTTACAAGGTAGTTACGGATTGTCAAACTGTGTTTCTAAGACTCACTGTACTCAGAAATGAAGCAGGACAAGCTTTTGTTTTAATCTTGGTAATGATTTTTATATTCAAGCACCCTGCCTGCAAGAAGAAAAACATTTCAGACATAATAAATCTGGGAATAACTTGTCCAGGGCATTAGAAAATATGTTTCATTTAGTAAAAACCTTACCCAATATATTTCATTTGTAATCTGTATGAGAGACAACTGTTTTTTGGATTATGCATGTGGCCCAGGATGCTGGACCTGAATGGAAAGTTTTAGCATCAGGAGCAAAATCCACTGAAGGTGATGTGACATGAGATGAATGATGGGAATGATGGAAAAGGCTCCATCCACGTGATTTAGTGGAAAGAAAAATCACTGAACATTTTTTGATGCTTTAAAAGTTGATATATGGGTAGTGGAAAATGGAAGCTCGTCCGTTGAGTCTGACTTGGAATTAAGGATAAAGAATCTATTAAGGAAATAAACACTGCCTTACCCAGAGTTCCTATATCCTACATCATTTTTTAAATGAGTCGGCTTCATATTTACTTTGTGTAACTTCCTCTGTCCTCTCACATCTAGAAATTTAACATGTAAATTATTCAAATGGCTTTAAAATGTGTGGATTATTATTTGAAAGTTCACATATATTATCAAGGACACAAGGCAAGAAAATGTAATAGGAAATAACAGTTTCCATATCAAGAAATTGTACAATACTTTCTATGAATCAGATTAATCCCATGAATCCTCAGAATGACCTTTGGATAGCTTAAGAATTGGGAAAGACAGCTAATGTTTATTGTCTACTGTAAGTCAGGTACTAGGCTGGCTTTTTGATATAAATTCTTAATTCCTACAACAGTACTGTGAGGTGGAATTTCACAGATGAGGAAAATTAAGGCTCCTGGAGGTGAAGTAACTCACCTAAGTCGTCCAGCTGGTGAATGGCAGAGCCAAGGGTCCAGCTGACTCCACAGCCTTTACTAGAAAGCTTGGAGAGAGCGTCCTAAAGTAATAGAGAGACACAGTCAGATTTCGAGGTGACCAATATGATTAAATTACGACAACTTTAATATCACAGTATCGCCCTGGCTGGTGTAGCTCAGTGGATTGAGCGCAGGCCTGCGAACCAAAGGACTGTGGTTCGATTCCCAGTCAAGGCACGTGCCTGGGTTGCAGACCAGTTCCCAGCAGACGACACACCAGAGGCAACCATACATTGATGTTTCTCTCCCTCTCTCCTTCCCTTTTCCTCTAAAAATAAATAAATAAAATCTTTTAAAAAATCACAGTATCTTAATGTCCGTATACACATATAAAAATGTCATTCTATTTTATATAATTATAGAAATTATTTTTCACTTAACACTATGATGAGTGTTTTCTTATGTCATTAAGTATTCTTTGATAGCATGATTTTTAATAGCAGCATAGTATTCTTTTGTGTGACTCTTCCATAGTTTATTTAGTCATATCTCTCTTGTTGGACATTTTGATTGTTCTAACTTTTAGTTACTAAAGTAAGAACTCAGTAAATGTAAATATCATTTTCTGCAAACCTTTTTTTTGTGTATCCGATTACTTATTTAGAATATATTTGTCACAGTGTATGAGAATGCCCATTTAGAAATATTTACTAATAATAGGGAAAAAAGATGGAATATTTCCTTGTCAAAGGATTTCTTTGATTGTCAGTGATTTCAGAAATGTATTGGCCATTTATATTTCAGCTCTGAATTGTCTTTTATGGCCTATAGCTATTTTTCTATTACATATTTACTTTTTCTCTTTGCTATATAAAATTATATTTTGATATCTAAAATTATATAATCTCAAAGGCATTAAATCTTTCTCCTTCCATTTAAAAAAAACAGCGGTCAGAGAAAGACAAACAGCATATGGTTTCACTTATATGTGGAATCTGAAAAATAAAATAAATGAACAAACAAAACAGAACAGACTCACAGAGAACAGACTGATGATTGTCAGAGGGGAGGGGAGTTGGGAGGCTGGATGAAAAAAGGCGAAGGGACTAAGAAGTACAGATTGGTGGTTACAAAGTGGTCACAGGGATGTGAAGTTCAGCACAGGGAATACAGTCAGTAATACTGTAATAACTACATACGGTGTCAGGTGGGTACGAGATTTATCAGGGGATCACTTTGTAAGATATATAAATGTCTAACCACTATGCTGTACACCTGAAACTAATATAATATTGAATGTCAACTGTAACTGGACAAAACTAAAATTAAGATAAAAATAATAATAGTCACTTGGAGAAACTTTTGAGTGGGTTTTAAGCAGGCGAGTCTTGATTCTATTCACATTTTTAAAAGCTCTCTCAGTGCTGTGTGAGGAACTGATCGCAGGGAGACAAGTGCAGCTGCGGGGAGACCAACCAGTCGGGGGTCCACCACCGAAGTCCAGGCAGCAGATGGTGGGGACTGGGGCTCTGACAGTAACAGAGATGGAGAAAAGTGAGAGGGCTGTTGAGACTTGAGCTGTGTTTCAGAAGCAAAGTGAACAGGATGTGCTGATGAGTGAGGAATGAGGAAAGAACCAAGAACAATTCCTAGATACTTGGCTTGAGGAACTGAATAGATAGATGGCGGTGCCGTGCAATGCTATGTAGGACACTGGGGCAGAGGTAGGTTGCATTTTATTTGAAATGTTTATTAAACATTTGCATGGAAATATCACGTTGTTAGACAAGGTTAGAGTTCAGGTGAAGGTAGAATTGGTAGCCACCAGCAGAGAGATGGTTTGAATACCATGTAATTGGGGAGATCACCAGGGAGACTGTGGACATAAAGAAGAGAAAAAGGGTTTGGAAACAAAGTCTGGCGCAGTGAACCTTTAGAGGTTGACAAAAGGAGAGAAACCGGCAAAGGTGACCAAAGAGTAGCCAATGAGATGGGAGAAAAACAAGGAGAATGCGCTGCCGTGGAAGTGAAGAAATTTCGTGTTCATTTCAATAAGGAGGGAGGGTCAACCCTGTGGAATGCATTGGAGAAGTCAAAAACAATAAGGATAGGAGAGCAACTTTTGGGTTTGGCAATCTAGACATGACTGGTACTTTTGAGAACAGCACTTTGAGGAAAGTGGGGGGGTGGAGAAACCCAACAGGAGGGATTCAGGAAACAATGGGAGGTTAGAATATACAGGGGTGGGCAAAGTGGGTTCAAAATAACAATAATAAATAATACAATAATGAAAGAAAGAATTATTCAAGAATAAACTCTGTGTTGCCTACTTACAACTGTAAACCTACTTTTACCCACCCCTGAATGAGCGGTGTAGAAAGAGTGGGTTTTCCTCTCTCAAGGAATGTTCGTATTCAAGTGCTCACATGTTTACAAGACATTATTCAGATCCCTTTCGTGCCACACGATGCACTAAAGTTAACAGCATACAGTGTAAAGACTAAATTTTTCAGGGCAATGGAATGAGGACTAAATGGGAGAGAAGGGATATTTCCACTGCATTTGACCGCATCCTATCAACCATAAACACAGTAAATCCACGGGGCACTATCACTGTCATTACCTCCATTGTTGCTCTGGTTAAAGTACAGCCAAAAAATTCCTCTTCCCTGCTCTTTGTCACCACAGTCATCAAGCTCTTTTTAGGGCCCCTGAGGTCTACCCCTTAGCTTTTGGTCAGAAAACAATGAAGCCTTTTCCTCCCCACATTCCCAGGCCTTCTTACTCATTCCAAAACTGAGAATTACAAAAGCAAAAGGACTCACGATCTCTAAAATGTTTAATGATCAAATCGTTGGACCCATGAGTGACAAAGGATTGTGACAGAGAGCAATTCCCATTCTCCCTCACTGGGAATAGTCTGAATTTCTGCCAGTCAATTCCCGGCTGTAATAATTATAATAATTAGAAAAGGAACTTCTAAATTCCATGCAGCAATCTCAGGCTGGGGTCATATTTCAAATGTGGAAGGTTGTATGGTGGGGGCAGGAGTGGCAAGTTAAGGTAGGATCCCTTTATTTTCCGAACCTTTGGCAAAACGGAGTGGGAGATATATATGTATATGTATATAATTTTAACTTAAGGTGGGGGAAGCATTTTGGAGACACCGGAGCAGATTAACAAATAGTATTTGTATACATGCAACTAAAACAGTAATTTATCAGGTAGAAGGCAAATGGAGGGAAGAAAATGCCAACCTGTATCTACAGTTGGGTTTGTTGATGATGAAGTGCTGTTTGTTCAGGGCCAGCCCAGCTTGTCAGCAGCAGAAGAGCCGTAGCAGCACATGACTCCCTGCGTCGCTAGAAGACAATAATAAATTATCTCCTATGCAAACAGCACCGGCATAAAAGCAGAACAAACAGCCTCTGCCTCCCGGATTCCTGAAGATTCTCACGCATTCCCTTGTTCAATTGTGCTTTAAACATGAAACTCATGACATTGTCCTAAAGCCAGGAAGATCTTATTGGGGCAATTTTATTAGGATAGATAGGATATAGTTGTTGATGATCTCTGTTTGGGGATTTTTATCAGACTTAAGTATTTTCTTGTTTTAACATGCTCAAGTGAGCCACATAAATCTTTGCTTTATCAATACTTCATCTGATCCTATGGAATCCAGGGTCACCCAGAGGAAAACTGGGAGGGGTGGGTGTTATTGAAGGTGTTAGAGTCTGAGAATCACTTGAGGTGCATGATGAAATACAGATTCTTGACCCAACCCTCGACCTGCTAAATGAAAACTGCTCGCAAGGCGGCCCAGAAATACATACTGCAGGGTGATTTTTGTGATGGGGATAGTGTGAAGAACAAGATGCTGAGGGTGTGAGTCAGTAAGTCCCGTGACAGCATCGAGACAACCCTAAGAACTGCTTCATAGGAAAATACACTGATTAACAAATAGCTCCCTACAGCAGTGCTTTTCAGATTTCCGTGTGCATTCAAATCCCCCAGGACCTGTGGAAAATGCAGGTTCTGCTTCAGTAGGTCTGGGGTGTGGCCTGAGACTCTGCCACTGGACGTGAGTCCCGCAAAATCCCAGAGCTGTCGTTTTAACACAGAGGAATCCCAACAGATTGGAGCTGAGCCGACGTTGTGGAATAGCAAATGTTCCACTGGCGTGGCTTTGAATAATGCTGATTCTACTGCATCCCAGTCTTGTGCTCAGATACCAGTAAAATCCGCTCTCTCTGGGTTGAGGAGCCCAGCGGGGGTGTCATGATAACTCATCGTAGGTAAAAACCTCTTAGAAATGTTTTATCTTCTTTCAGGAGTTAAGAAATGTATTTGGGGGTTTTATGTACAAAATTTTAAAATATTTTGAAAGATGAACGGTAGGGCTTCTTGTGCTAAGGCCCCCAGTCACTGGAGGTCAGGTTCAGGTGGTGGCTGTCCATTCTTGTTTTCCTTGGGAACCGTATCTCATTTTACTATTCAAAAAGGCTAAAAGCTCGGCATTGAGATTCTTGATAGATAACACCAATAAGTTTTTGAAATGATTTTATCTATCTGAATGTATGTGTATGAGGTCCATTTTTTAAAGTTGATTCCAAATATTTACTTCCATTGTAAGTGAATGAACTTTATGGTATCTGTTTAAAGATTGTTATTGTGACACTTAGATGATAAATAAAAGCATCATTGCTGACAGAAAGCATTTTGGAACACATGCTTCCAAAAGCTGTTGTATTTGAACCTCATAAATTTCATTAGCAAGTCCATATAATAGACCCTTGGTATCCACCAGCAATATATTTAGAGACATTTGTAAGTCCCCACGTGCAATTCCTTATAACCAAAAAGTGGAAATGACCTTGGGAGATGACTAATGAGAGTGGCTGCTGCAGGAGTAGACAACGAAGGCCCCTGGGGGTGTGGAAGCAGGTGATGGGCCCACACACCTGCCAAGTGTCCCCTGAGACTCTCAGGGGTCTCAGAGACCTGGAGACTGAACTCAGTGAATTAGAGTTCATGAGATGGGGATATTTTAAATAGTCTGGTAAACAGCCTAAGCCACAAACATCAAATCCACAAGCTTCAAAGAGCTACCACATACAAACATTAATCTGGGCGTGGAAAAGATCTGCACCTAAACCCTTTGGGCTGTTGAGCTCTTCACAGCCGGGGGTACATGGCAGTTCCACTTCCTTTGTATATATGTCTGTATTGCTTTGATATTTTACCAGTGGTGTGCATAATTCTGATGACTTTTGTAATCAGAAAAAAATTAATAGCATTCTTTATCTTTCTTGAGTGCATACCATGGTGATTTTCATTAAGTAGCACAGTACACTGTCAGTCGATTGATTATATATTATGATCATATATATGCCATACATATGCTGTGATATATGAGGATTATGTAGCATAGGCTGATTTCATACATATGTCTCTCCAGCCTTTCAACAGACATGTCTTGAGCAACTAGTATATGCCAGGCTTCGGTCTTCACTCTGTTTCTTTAAAAAAATAGACAACTGTGCCAACAAAGTGGTTCTCACTGTGGTTGATAAAACTTGAAAAGGCCAGCACACTTTCTGAGGAGGATGGGAGGCGCAGGCACTCCACGGTAGTGGTTGCCTTTCCTGCAGTTACTCATGTCTCCTTAGTCGTCACATAGAACAAGCAGATGTGACATCACAGCCTTTACAGAAAACACCTAAGTGTCTACACTGGGGCAAAAATCACTCAGTAAAGCCAGCTAGGTTCGTCCTTAGGAATTCCTCTTGGAGTTAATAATAATCATTAGAAAGCAATTATAAAAAAGAACAATAACTTACTATTTTTTTAGCGATGGGTTGCAATAGTAGCAGACATCTGTATGTCCTAGGAACAATAAGAGGAAACGTGTGTTTTGGAAAGTCAGTATTGAAATAAATATTTTAGGAAAAAAACCATATCTTGTTAAGATATCTGTTTCTTACCTAAACTGTTCTTAATAGTCACGAAAAAGACTTCTTCCTCTCTTGGTTTAGGAAAACAAACAGGCAAAGTACATTGAAAGCCATCGCATGAAAGTTCCCAAACTTTCTCAACTGTTTATTTCACTTCTAATAATATAGCTCTGTCATAATACATCATGAGATTAGACAAATTTGCCCAAACTGCTCAAAGCTGGGCAGTGCGACTTTAAAATCAAATTGCCTGTTGTCGTTTCAGAACTGTATGTTTCACAGCAACATCACCAGGGATTTGAAAGCATTTACACACAAGTTCGGTTTCGATGTCCTCATCCTCTTGGCCAGCTACCTGCCGGAGGAGCGGCAGCCCAGACGGCAGCTTGCTGTGTTCTCCGAGAACCTAGAGCTGTGCAGCCAGGTAAGGGAGCCCTCCGCTCTGCTGCATCCCACTGCACCCTGACCTGCCCGCTCTCCGAACCTGTGCTGGAGGATGGGAATGGATTGGTGGCGTAAAGGACATGGCCCAAGAGATAAAGTCTTAGAGTTCGAGTTTTAAGAAATGTTGGGGGCGTTTTGTACATTCAGCCTTTTAACAGAGGCCCATGACCAGTTCTCTTCTAGAATAGAATATTTATTCTCTATAGCAGTGGTTCTCAACCTTTTTGGCACCAGGGACCAGTTTTGTGGAAGACAGTTTTTCCACAGCCAGGGCAGGGCGGGGGTGGTTTCAGGATGATTCAAACATTACATTCAAACTCACCTCCTGCTGTGCAGCCTGGCTCCTAACAGGCCCGGACCAGTACTGGTCCACAGCCTGGAGGTCGGGGACCCCTTGCTCTATAGAATAAATCCATACAGAGAGATGGATCACAGCTCTCTTACCCAAATGAGGGCCAGTCGTCCTTTGGGTACTGTTTTCTTGGTCCCTGTCTGAATACCTGTTTGGGGCCCAGTGTTGAGTAACTGGTGATCTGATGCTTCAATCAGTTAGTCTCCAGGTACTAAAATTCTGACTGGCTAGTCAGTTGGAACCTTTCAGTTGAGACCTGATCCTTTAACCCAAGGCTATGGAAATGATACAAAATGTAGACAAATATTCATCAAAATTGGGCACTGGCTATAGCAAACCAGGTGTACTTAATAAGTAATATGAGAATATACATGGTTCATTACACCGTGGACAGCATGGCCCAGAACGGTTTCATCAGTGAATCCGTCCGCACTAATGGATCAGACACCTCACGTATCCGTAGGAGTCTGGGAGCAAACCCCTTTCTTTTCTCCGTCCTCACCTTCTATTCCCCAAGAGCTCCATCTTGGCTTTCCTGACATATGGGCTCCTCTGTGCTTTCTCACGTCCAAATATGGAAGAGGCCCCCGTCCCTGCTACACATGCCTTTTGTACCCTCTCTCTGACCCACCTACATCTGCACATTGTCATCAGCCTGAGGCTTTTTCAGTGCTCTGCTCTGCCTTGGGTTTCAAAGCTGAAATTTTGATCTTTGGCCCCTGGTTTCCAATGGATAGGAATTAGGTCTCCTAAGCCTTCAGTACAGTGGTTTTGAAATCACTTTTACTTGCAAATCAGTTTTTTAAATGGCCAATTTAAAATAGGCCAAAAGAGAAGAGCAAATGAAAGGGTTAGAAGCCCTGAGGCAACTCCGCCTGCCTCTCCTTTCCTGACCCACCCTCCCCACCCGTCACCAGGGACACAGCTCTTAGGAGCTTGGCAACACAGGGTTAAGACTACTCCAGAGCAGTCCCTCTTTGTTTGTGGGGTCACAGTCGGTCAGGGCTCGGCATCTGCAGCCCAACTGTCTGAGTGGAAAAGGTGGCTCCTCCACTTGTTAGCTGCCTGTGGTTGGTGAAGGTATTTGATCTTCCTGGATCTCTGTTTGCTCATTGGCAAAACGGGGATACACAGTTCCTACCTTGTAGAATTACGAAGGTTAAAGGAGAAAATGCACATAAAACCTTTAAAACTGTTATTATTATCTATGTGAACTCTGTAGTTGTTACTGTTGTTGTTGCTGCTCTTGTGACTGTCGCTAATCCTGTGGGGCCACCTCAAAATATCTCCAACTTTTCCTAAAAGTCATAGAGCTGTATAGCCCAGTTCTGGCCTAGCCCTGACTCTCACACATTCTCTTGGCCTCCCGAGTCCACTCTGATGGTTCTGGGCTCTACAGCGATGCTCCCTGGGGCAGGAGGGGACAGCTGGGGCCTGGGTGCTGCTGGAAAGCCCCACCTTCCGCAGCTGCTTTCTCCCTCCTACTTTCTCCTTTGCCTAACGAGGCTGTCAGAGGTCAAAGCAGGTCCTGGCTGCGTGCTGCTAAAGAAAGCCTTTCTCCTGACCCATTTTCCTTTTTTCCAACACTTTTCCACTAGTCCTTGTCAGTAACCGGCATTATTTCTATTTTTTTCAAACTTGAAAACAGTTGGTGTTTTTTCACACTTCCACTTCTGTTAGAAGATGGTGTTACATTATACCGAGGAAGGGATTTAAATGGTTTTAGATGTCTTTACCTATAACGTTCAGGAGCCAGCAAAATTGAGCCCCTGGATTTGAGTTCAATCAAAAGCCAATTTGATGGGATTAGAGAAGGAGTTGGTGGTATATCAAATGGGACTTTCCATGTTTTACATCATACAGTTTGCCATTATTTAAGTTCTTCTTTTAAGACCAGTAAACACAGATTAATTTTACATTAAGAAAAATTAAGAAAGAAAAATTACAAAGAGCAAAGAGTACCCGAGTGCTCATACAAACCCCCGTGTCTCCCCGACAGATCTGCTGTGAACTGGAGGAGTGTCAGAATCCCTGCCTGGAGCTGGAGCCCTTCGAGTGTGGCTGTGATGAGATCCTGGTATACCAGCAGGAGAACTCTTCGGTGACTTGTGACCAGGTGGTTCTCCTTGTCAAGGAAGTCCTCAACAGGAGGTGTCCAGAGATGATCTCCAACAGCCGGACATCCTCCACAGAAGCCGTGGCAGGCAGCGCCCCACTCTCCCAGGGATCGTCTGGGATTATGGAGTTGTATGGCTCTGACATAGAGCCACAGCCCAACCCTGTGAATTTCATAGAAAACCCTCCAGATCTCAGCGATTCTAACCAGGCCCAGGTGGATGCCAACGTAGACCTCGTTAGCCCGGATAGCGGGCTGGCCACCATTAGGAGCAGCCGTTCGTCCAAAGAGAGCTCGGTTTTCCTCAGTGATGACAGTCCAGTGGGAGAAGGTGCTGGGCCTCACCACAGCCTCCTCCCAGGGTTTGACTCCTATAGTCCCATCCCTGAAGGGGCAGTAGTGGAGGAGCAAGCACGGTCCAGAGAACATGGAGAACACTTTGACCTCTTCAACTTTGACCCAGCACCCATTGTTTCTGGACAGTCCCAACCATCTTCCCATTCTGCCGACTACTCCCCGGAAGATGATTTCTTCCCCAACAGTGATTCGTCAGAAGGACAGCTCCCCACGGGGCCTAAAGAACTCAATGGGATAGGGATGGACATGTCTAATTATTCATCCAGTGTGCTCTTGTCGGAGGCTGGCAAAGATAATCCTGTGGAATTCGATGAGGAGTTTGCCCAGAGACAAGAAAGGCCTGGGGATAGCTCTAAAAGCAATGTGAGCATGACTGGTTTTGTGGGAGATGAATCTCTTTCTCCAGAAAGGCTGAAAAATATTGGAAAGAAGACCCCACCAACACCTATGAATAGCTTTGTAGAAAGCTCACCATCCACTGAAGAACCAGGTCTACTCTGTTCCGAAGACATGACCCAACAAACAGTTGACACAGGGCCACCTCAGACTCGTGCGCGGTGTAGCAGCTGGTGGGGTGGTTTGGAAATTGACTCTAAAGCTACCACAGATGCATGGAGTCCCAGTGAACAGGAATCTGTCTTCCAGAGCCCGGAATCCTGGAAAGATCATAAGCCAAGCCCAGTTGATAGGAGAGCCTCAGATTCTATATTTCAACCAAAGAGTCTTGAATTCTCAAGGGCAGGGCCCTGGGAGTCAAAATTCGGTCAGCCTGGGCTGGGCAACAATAATATTCGAGACCAGAATGAGGAAAGCTTGCAGTTTGAGAACCTGCCCACTGAGAAGTCACTTTTGCCGGATGCTTCTCCTCAGGGAACAAACCATCTGATAGAAGACTTCGCTGCTTTGTGGAGTTCCAATCGCTCTCCCACAGCAATGCCCGAGCCATGGGGAAATCCTGTAGATGACCATGAACCAGCTGCTGCAGCGTCATTCCCAGCCTGGAGTGCATTTCGTACAGATAATGACACTGAGGCTCTGAAAAATACCTGGAATCTGCACCCAACGCGTGGTGACACACCTTCTGTGAGGGACCCGAATGAGTGGGCCGTGGCAAAAAGTGGGTTTTCTTTTCCTGCAGAAGACCTTGTGGGTAGTTTGGCCAGTGAGACAAATAATGAAGCAGCTGCAGAAATCTGGGGTAAAAAGAACCATGACTCTGGGGCTAAACCCCTTACATCTGGAAATCCCAGGTCTGACCTGGATCAGGCATGGAATAGTTCTAAGATAGCAAAGGAAGATCACAATGGTGGCATGGCTCCAAAAATTAGAGGGAATGTATATGAAAAGGTAGATTCCTGGAACCTTTTTGAGGAGAGTATCAAGAAAGGAGGGTCGGATGCCCTAGCTCCTTGGGAAGATTCCTTCTTATCGTATAAATGTTCCGATTACAGTGCATCCAACATAGGGGAAGATTCAGTGCCTTCCCCCTTAGATACCAACTACTCCACCTCTGATTCTTATACTTCACCGACATTTGCTGGAGATGAAAAAGAAACCGAAAACAAGCCATTTGCTAAAGAGGGAGATTTTGAGTCTAAAGACGCTAACTTTATTACCAAGGAGATGGACACTCCTCCTCAATCACCACTGCAGCCACCTAGAAATCGAATTAGTTCAGGTCCTGGAAACCTTGAAATATGGGCTTCTCCTCATGCAGATAATAGTTCTGAAATAAATGCCACTCACAACCCAGATAAGGACTTATTCAAGACAGAGCCCACAGATGAGAAGGACATCTCCGTGGAGGATGACATTGGAGAGAGCAGCCGGTCCAGTTACGATGACCCCAGCATGATGCATCTGTACAACGAAACAAACCGGCAGCTGACCCTTCTGCACAGCAGCACCAACTCCCGGCCCCCGGCCCCCGACAATCTTGAGCTGTGGAACAGAGTGATTCTGGAGGACACTCAGTCCACTGCAACCATCTCGGATAACGATCTGGACTGGGATGATTGCAGTGCGGGTGTGGTGATCCCTGGTGAAGGTCAAGCCCAGGGATACGTGGCTGAAGGTACTGAACCTGAAACCCGATTTTCAGTGAGACAGCTAGAACCATGGGGCGTGGAGTATCAGGAAGCCAGTCAGGCTGACTGGGGACTTCCTGCTTCTTATGAGCATAGCGAGGACACTGCTTCCAACGAATATCACATACTGAATGAAAAAAGTGGACAGCTAATTGCAAATAGTATTTGGGATTCTGTCATGAGAGATAATGGCATGCCATCATTAATGTTACCAGGCCCATCGTATGTTACAGATTCAGAACAAAGCAGATTGCCTCCCGAAACTCCCAGCTCATCCAAAAAAATTAAGGACAATCACAGCCCAGATGTGCTAGAAGCCTCTGGAGTCAGTGAGTCGGGAGCACTTGATCCAGACCAAGAAGACACATGCCAAGGAAACCTGCCAAGTAATGCAGTGTCCCTGACAACCGGGCTTGAGAATCCAGGGCACTCTGTAAGCTCAGATCCATGGGAAGGTCGCAGCTGTGGACAAAATGAAAGTGAGAAGGAAACCCACAGGGCCATTGACAGGGAGTGCCTTAGCGAGGAGGAGGTGATGGATAGAGCCTCGGGGACTTCTGGAAAAGGCCAACATGACCAGGAATGCTCTTCCCCAGTTGCATCGGAACATGAAGAAATCTGTGATGAGTCAGACAAAACCAGCTTTCCCTCAGTCCCGTCAACTCCTCAGACTGAGGAACCCCAGGAGGTTTTCGAGCATAAGCAGGGATCTCACAGTTCAAACCCCTGTGACGTGCAGCCGGAGGCGTCCTCAAATCACCTGCAGGCCAAAGAGGACTTTAGAAAGTACCTCATAGATCCCAGAAATCCAGGTGAAACTACTGAAATTTTGGATAAGCCGAATTTAACAAAAAATGTGTCTTTACCTGAAATGGATCTTGAGAAAACTGAAGAATGTTACATTCTGGAGCCAGAGGGAGTGAACCAAGAGCCACCTCCCGAATGTCCCCAGCGCCTTGACGTTTGGGATGGCCCTACAGATAGTGATGTGCAGGTCAGACGCACCACTTCCGAGATAACTAAGAATCCCGAAGGTAAGAGTGCTGAAAACAGCCCTCCAGCAGTCAGTCCATCAGGAAATTATGACAGAGACAGTCTTTCCAGTGAGTATACACATTCAAGCGCATCAAGTCCTGACCTAAAGGAGTCTTCGGCTGCACTGCTTTCGTGGGATCACGGAACCAATACTGGGTGTCAGGAGGAGACTCAAGATGATTGGAGTGAACAGAATCACCAAGAATCTGGACTAATTACTACTGATGGCCAAGTAGAAGTAATTACTGAAATGAAAGAACTGGAGAGAAACAGAAAGGATGGGTTAGATCACAAGGTTTCTAAATTTTTGGAGATATGGGATGACTCAATAGATGATTCCTTTTCCTCTTTATCCAGCCCTGAGACAGGCAAATATTCTGAATACTCAGGTGCTTATCAGGAAAGAGAGCTAGTGGTTAGCCACCAGGAGAAAAATGATCCTGATATTCTGGACACTGTGCAGCCAGAGGATGCCAAGGGCATTTCAACGAGCTCAGATCCTGATGATGAGAGTGCAGGTGATGAGGAGTCAGTGGAAAAAGAGAGCCATTTGGCCACTTGCCACATTGCTCAGAGTGACCCCAGAGCTTGGAACCCATCAAATGAACCCAATGAGTTCTTGGCCACGACAGATCCCCAGCCCGAGGAAGGATCTGCCTACACAAGGAGTTCAGGCCCAGCAGAGAGTGAGAAGACAGAGGACCCACTCTGTGACACTCCACAAAGCAGCCCTGATCACTGGAATTTCTCCCCACTAAAGGAGAACGAAATACAGGTGACAGCAGCAGATAAGGAGACGAGATCTCCAGAAATAGGGAAGATAGGAAATATCATATGGCAGATATCTCCCAAAACTGAACCAAAGAATGAAAATCATTCTAAATCAGAAATGCTTGGCTTCTCAACTGAGAGCACTGAGTGGTGGAATGAATCACTACAGGAGGGGCAACCAACTGAGAGTGCATTTGAAAGGGAATTATCGAAAGGGGAATTATCTAACTCAGGTGGCACGTTAGAGATGAATTCTTCCATCTACCAAAATGTGGGTCCCTGGGGAGTACCCATTCAGAGTGATAGGGAATCCATGGAAGCACATTGTACTAATCCTTTCGATGATAAACATCAGTCACCCTTTCTACATAGTAATGGGGGGAACCCCCATGAGCAACTCTGGAACATTCAACCAAGGCAGCCAGACCCAGAAGCTGATCAGCTTAGCCAACTTGTAATATTGGACCAAGTGAAAGGACATGATCCCAGAGAGCAAACTTTCATGGCTTCTACTGGTGACAAACTCACTTCTGAAACACCCACCCAAGAGCAGTGTCAGAATACAGTGCTATCCATCTGGGATCAGCCAGACCCATCATTTACTCACATTGATGAAAATGAATGTGTTGTATCTAATGTCTCAACTATTGAGAGTCAAGAAACAAATCTGTGGGAAGAAGAAAACTCATGCCCCAGTGAAATGACAAATGTAAGCATGGCCTCAGATTTCCCTGCTGTCAGTTCTTCTCCCCAGCTGATAAAGAAGGCAGCAGCTGAGTGGGATGATGCCAGCCCCAGGGAGGGCCCCCAAAACACGTTTGTCCCAGATATCTTACACGGCAACTTTCAAGAGGGTGGGCAGTTGGCCTCAGCTTCACCTGACTTGTGGGTGGATGCCAAGCAGCCCTTCAGTTTGAAAGCAGATGGTGAGAATCCTGATATACTGACTCACTGTGACCAGGACAGCAACTCTCAGGCTTCCAATAGCCCCGATATATGTCATGACTATGAAGCCAAGCAAGAGACTGAGCAGCCCATCAGTGCTAGGTTGGGACCTGAAGGGGAAGCCAGTGAGTTATATCTCACCGAGCCAAAGCTGGATGAAGAACCCACTCAGGAGCCTGGGCAGAAATTTGCTCCAGAGAGTTCAGAAGGATATTCTGAAAACACGATTCCACCGCCTCCAGTCAGCGACCAAGCAAACACAAATGGCTTCTCTCTGCCTGCTGCCTCTCACGGTGGTTCTCCCGAGCTTTCTGAAATAAAAGGTGAAAACAACATGGGTTTAAAAGCTTCAGAAAAAGGAGCCGACCCAGATATGGCACCAGTTTTGGAACCCACTGACAGAACACTCCCAGTGATTAAAAAGGTGGAGACCACCATTTTTGTAAGTCACCAAGAGCCACCTATGGATGGTGATGGCTCTTGGATCTCCAAGGACTTTTCTCCTGAAAGTCCGACAGATGCAAGAGCCCTGCTGGACCTTGGGCAGCCTTTGACCACCGAGAACCCTGCCTCAGTTCCCGACGCTCTTCTAGCCTCGGACAATTGTCTGGATGGAAGCGAAGCTGCCTTCGAACACAGTTTCAGTGAAGCCTCGGGTCTCAACACATCCACGGGAACAATAGATGACATGAGTAAACTGACACTATCGGAAGGCAATCCCGATACCCCAGTGGACGGGGATGCCGGGAAGCAAGATCTCTGTTCATCTGAAGCCTCGTGGGGTGATTTCGAATATGATGTCATGGGCCAAAACGTTGATGAAGATTTAATGAAAGAGCCCGAGCACTTTGTCTATGGTGGTGACCATCCCTCGGAAGAAGATGCTCTGAAGCGGTCGCTGGCACCTTACACGCCTCCCTTTGATTTGTCCTATCTCACAGAACCTACTCTGGGTGTTGAGCTGACGGAGGAAGCTGGGGCTGCAGAGGATGAGTCTCTGGGGAGCGAAGCAGCAGAGATACTGCTTTCCGCTCTTTCTGATCAAAGAAGCAAGGAAAACCACACCGAGACCCAAATCAGACAGCCTGGACGCCAGCTGGAGGTGCTGCATATTCATGAAGACCCTGAGTCGCTGTCTTTGCCTGGGAGAGGTGACTCCAGTGTGGAGTTGTCGCCCTCCAACATTGACTGGGAAGTAGAAACAGATAATTCAGATTCGCCAGCAGGTGGAGACATAGGACCATCAAATGGTAAGAAACATCCTGTTCCACCAAACCCTGGGAGGTGCTGCTTTCATTCAATGAATCCACCTCTAAAACACATTCTGTCTACCAGTGCGGGTAAACAGGAACTACCTACATTTGCAATGCATGCCTAACCAAGTCCTATATCACAGCAGTAATTCCTACTGCTTGTATCATACCTATCCATTCGAGTACGGGAGAAGATTAAACAGATTTTTTTTGGTATAAAACATCTTTTTATTACAGTTTACATTCAGTGTTATGTTGTGTTATGTTAGTTTCAGGTGTACAGAACAGTGATTAGACAACCATACACTTTACAAAGTGTTCCCCTAATATTTCAAGCACCCACCTGGCACCTTACACAGTGTTTATGATATTATTGACTGTAGTCCCTATGCTGTACATTACATCTCTGTGTAAAGTACACAATCTGCCCTCCTTAATCCCTTCACATTTTTCACCCAGTCCCCTCACCCCCCTCTTCTCTGGCTACCATCTGTTAAACAGATATATTTTAAATTATCTCTCTTTAGATGGATCATTTGCAAAGATCACAAATCACATGATGTGTGAATTAAGCCTTCTTTCTTCTCTTCTCACTGTCACCTTCCACTGTTAGGTGCCAGCAGGGGAATATTAGAGTTAGAAGAAGAAACAGGAATTCCTACGGAAGAGTCTGAGCAGGTGAAACCAGAATACGGAGAAGGAGGGTACACAGAGAAGAAGGAAGACCATCATGCACAACATATGGGTTACATACTTGTAAACCATGAAGCAAGTTCACCCCCCAAGCCAGAGGCCTGTGAAGCAGGAGGAAACACATCCATACTGGAAGAGTTGCACATCGATTCCAAACAAACGGGGCTGCCGGGAACTCAGTTAGCAAGCTTCCCAGACACCTGTCAGCCTGACTCTTTAAATGAAAGAAAAGATCCTTCTGCAGAGAGAATGTCTTCCCAAGATGATGAGAGATCACCCCTTGAAAGCCCTGGGCAAGAACAGAGTTGGATGCTCTTGGGCCATAGTGAGGCTGGCAATCCATCATCAGAAGCTACGGACAAAAGGCCCGAAGGGTCTGACAAGGCTGTGGAGCCAGCCTCTGCTCACAGCTTGGACAAGGGCTCCCGAATGCAGGTTCTGGGAGAAACAACACCTCTAGAATCTTTAGCTCTAGAGGAAGCCTCTGGTCTGGGCGGCCAGTCTCAGAAGAGCAAGAGCCAGAGCCAGAGCCGCGGCGGGGCAGACCGGGATGCAGATCTGTTGCAGGCTGTCGCCCATGACAATGAATGGGAAATGCTTTCACCACAGCCTTCTCAGAAAAACCCAGTCCCTGAAACGGAAATAGAGGAGGAGACAGAGTTTCTTGACCCCAGAGCAAGGAAACCAGGACCAAACGGGTAAGCTAAAAATTAGATTTACTCTTTTCCCGAAAACTGTTTTATTAGAAAGTAGCAAAATGGTGAGGGATTATGGAGTACTAAGAATACCTAGCTTTGCTTGTATTTCTCACAAAGCATACCACCAGGAAAGCAGCTACTGAATAACCGTAGTGACAATGATGATTTGTACATATTTTCAGCCAAGAGAGCCCCTTCAATTTCCACCCAGGATCTTGTACCTACCCTCCCAATATGCATGCCGACTCCACCTCTTCCACACCAGTATCACTCTTAAACAGGCACTTGGAACTGAAATGGGGAGGGCACTAACATTAATGCACAGCACCAGGCAGTCTGCAACATTATCTAATTTAATCCTTACAACAACTCTGAGGTAGTAGGTATTATTATCTTTATTTTACACATACCATGAGAGATTCTATGACTTGCCTAGAATCCAGTAACCAGAGTGGACAGTCTAGGATTCCATGTTTTCTACCCCCAGAACCCATACTTTCCAGGAGACACACACAAAAGATGATTCTGGTTTTATACAAGTACCTAACTTACTAGTAGGAACAAGGAGATGCCACAGCAGGGTGTGAAATATCATTCCTAATTGGCTGAAAAATTGGCAAACAACCAGCAAACCCGCGATTCATTTATTCATTCATCATTCGTTCATTCATTCATTAACTCACCACGTCGTCGGGTGGAGAATCTGCTCTGTGCTGAGTGGCTGGGCAGCCAATGGACATACAGCAGGGAGCAGGATGTCGTCCCTCCCCCAAGCTCCCAGGCCCTGCCAACGAACGCTGTTTGGAGTTATTCATGTTTCTTTTCATTTGCCCCCTTGCTTTCAGAGATAAAAGAGTAAATTGTGAAAAGTAACTTAAGTAAAGGGGTAAATCATGTTCCCCCCCCTTAAAATGCAGCGGAGAAAAGATAGCTTTTGTTTCTACTCATCTGGGGAGAATAAAGGACCATATACACCCATGCCCAAGCAATCTGCACTCCAGCCTGACTCTACCGTATCGGTTATACATTTTAGGATAACCCTAGGCTTGCATTTCTAATCTGTAAAACCTTCCATCCATATTAAATCTCAAACCCTCTATCAGAATTAAATCCTGCAAACTTAATTTGTGTGTAAATACAATGTATCCAGGAGAGCTTCGGTACTCACAAATTACATTTCTCCAGGAAGGAAACAGAAAACCCAAAGAAAAGCAGGGGTATGCTGAGGGTTAGTAAAGTTCCCTAAAGAGTTAAAAGCTGTGCCATGTACGAGTGCAGCCTCATAAATCCAGGCGTTTTCAGTTGGCCTAATCTTTTTTTCTTCCTGTCAAGCTCTTTCCTTCCAGAGACCCCAGATCTGTTATCAGAAGGAGGGTAGCAGATGGATCCCAGCAGCCCTGCTGGCATTGTTATAGATAGAGCTAAGAACTCAGGAAGCTTGGAGTTGGCTGAGCTATTGTTTGGCTTCTTGTCTGCATTTTGCACATGCCCCTGAAATCAAACGGATGATAGTATTCCACTGTGCCACGTGCCCCTTTTCTTTCAGGAAGATTTCTTTGCTCATCCCTTTTTGCTCAGCCCCTGCAGTGATGAAAGCTTTCTCACAGTGGGGAGAGGGGGCAGATTTTTCTGCTGGCATCTGTACTACCTGTTGCATAAATAATTCCTTGGAAATATTTGTATTATTAAAATACTAGGGTTACTACCAGTACCACCACTGTATCAAAATATTAGTACTTGAAAACCTCCCTCTGTGCTAGATTTTGGAGGAGGCAGAGTTGTTTAAAGCAGTGACCAAAACCCAGCAGCTTCAGCCTCACCTGGGTACTAGTTACAAGTGGAAATTAGCCGCCCCACACCAGACCTCTGATCAAGAACTGAGGACGGGGTCCAGCCGCCTGTGTTTCAGGACCTCCTCCAGGTGACTCTGGTAGATGCTCAAGTGTGAGATCCCCACTCTGAAATTCACTCCCAGGCCTCTAGCAGTTTACAGTTTAATAAGGGAGTTCAACGAAAGTGAAAAGGTAAATAATAGTGTGATGCTTGAATGAAGATCGTCAATGACCAGTGTGAGTTTAAATACAAACGGCTACCAATCACAAGCATTTGCTGTGGTCCAGGCAGTGAGCACTGTGTATGCATGATCTCACATTACCACGGTAACTGTAGGAGGTAGGGCTTACACAGGAGAGGAAAATGATATTCAGAACGGTGGGATCACTTGCTCTGGTTTATAGTTAGAACGTGAAGAAGCTGGGATCCGAGCTAGAGTCTCTCTGTGTCCAGAGAGTGTGTTAATGCTGGTAAGTGAGAGCAGAGGCCCCTGCGCAGGGCGGCTTTATGGAGGGACCCAGACGGCTTCCCACCCACTAGGATCAGAAGGCAGAGTGCCCAGGGCCCATTGTACTTTAAGGGCCCGTGAGAAGCTTTGACTTTCTCTTAAAATCAAAAGGGAAAAATGATTACTGGATACTCCTTTGTGGATTATATTTCTTTCTGCCAACAAGGATGTAAAATAAATTTATACATATATATATAGTTTGTTTTTTGTTTTTTAATGAAGGAAGGAGCCCACAGAGGAAAAGTACCGAAGGCCCATGAAAGCCCTACTGTGCCCCACGAGGTGCAGTTTGAGAAGGGTATTAAATGAAGGCCATAACCTGGAAGGGCACCAGATGGGGTGAGGGGCCAGCCAAGTTAACTGGAAAGAATAAGATGATGGAAATCTCGGAGACAGGAAAAGAATCACAGAAGCAATGTGATAAGATAGTCATATTTAGCCAGCCCCAAACCTGGAAACATGTTCTAACAGATAATCGCATCATAGGACAGAATACCCCAAAATCAAGACTGTCCTGAAAAAAGTGAAAACCTGCTCTTCAAAAATAGAAGCAGG
>PVKM010008343.1:0-39184 GCA_004027735.1 Carollia perspicillata
ATTCTTTTTTTCTGGCCGTTCTTCTGACTGGATAATTTTAAACGTCCTCTCTTCCAGATCATGGTTCTTTCTTGTACATTGTTGAGGCTGCTTTTAACATCTTATAAATTCTTAGGTTCAATAATTGTATTTTTCAGCTCTAGGATTTCAGTGTTTTTATTTTTTGATGGTTTCTATTGGTTTGTTTTTTTCATGCATTGTTTTAGTAATTTTATTTTATTGTGTATTCTTACAGTTCCCTATACTTCAAAAGGATTATTTCTAATTCTTTACCTAATAGTTCATAGATCTCCATTTCTTTAGTATCAGTTACTACAACTTTATTAGTTTCCTTTGGTGGTATCATATTTACCTGTTTTTTTAAAGTGATCTTTGATAATCTTATGTTGGTATCTGTGCACTGAGGTGGTCTCTTCTTCTATACTTTTAAGGTTCACTTTGGCAGAGAGAATTCTTTGCCAGCTCATTTTTGGTTTCTGGACATGTCTGCTGGTAATATCTTTGGGCAAGACAGCTGTTTGAGCTCCTGCAGGGTGGTGGGGGCGGTACGGTGTGTGTCACTGGCTGCGAACAGCTAGATCGGATTCCTGGCTTGGTTCCCTGTCCAAGTAAGTATGTAGAATGAGCTTCATGGCTGCCTGGATTCTCTGGTCAGACTCACTACATGGTTGGGAGCGGGCACTCTACTGAGCAGTAAATGGGGCTATAAATTAGCTTCTCTGGCCTGGTGGGACAATGGGACAGCACCCTGAGCTCACTTGGGGACCCAGATCAGGCAAGAGTACACTGAATATCTTAGTCAGGTGAGGTCACTTGTTCTGCTCTGCAGATAGAGCCCTAGCCTGTGCTTTCTAGTCCAGTGCCATTATAAGCAGGGCTATTTGATGGGATATACAGCTTCCCCGGTCTAAAGACCGTATTCAGCTGTAAGTGTAGCTACAGATTAGTTTTCCTTCCTGGGCTCAGTGGGAAAAGCAGCTCTAAAGCCACTGTTCTTTGTGGCTTTAAGTCCTACTGGTCTGCGCCCCATTTCCTGGCCAAAAGCATCCATTGGCTTTGTCCTGGAGGCAGTCAGCCCTGCCTGCCCACCTTCCTCTCGGCTGTACAGTTGGGGGGACACGTGAAGTTCCTCTCAACCCTTCCTGCAGGGGCCACACTCTGCAGTAGGTAGGGCAGTGACTCACCAGAGTGGGTTAAACTCATTTGGGGACCTGAATTAAGCCATCTACACCCCCCAAGTTCCCTGGTCAGACTGTGCCCTTGACTTTGTTCTACTGATGAGCAAAGCCACTGGTTGGGGCTACTGTGCAGGTAGGAACTAGGTCTGCCAAGATAGAGTGCTGGTTGTTGGAAGCCTTTCTCCGTCAGAATTGAAGCCCCCTGGATCACCCCACAGGTTCACCTGCAGTCCCTTTGGGGCAAAACCAGAGTAGGGGCTCCCACAAAGCAATGACCCACAGCATTTGGGGTGCTAGATGTCATCCTTGTGCTCTTTGCCCCCCAGAAGGACCGTAGTTTCAGCATGGCACTGACCTGCCTAGGGGAAGAGTGGTGCAGTTAGCATGCGGTCTGGCCTGGCCTCAGTGCAAGGGGTGCATCAGCCTCACTCCCGCGTTCAAGAAGTCTCTCAGTGGTGTCTTGTCCAGGAGTAGTTGTTCTCTTGAGGGGGAGTGAAATGATCTGGAACCACCCATGTTACCATCTTGGTGATGTCACTTTTTTTTTATTTTAGATTTTTTTTCTTTTTCTTCTGTTTTGATGGGATTTCAATGGGGGAACCAAGATAAGCCCTCTTTTTACCTATAAGGCTGTGAGGCATGGTTCTTTATAGGGACCTTGGCCCTCATCAGGGGCTGCAGTGAGAGGAGAGCCAGGGGAAGGGGTGCTGACCTGTAATATAGGCTGTGTGTGTGCTGGCTTGCAGGTGACCCTGTGGAAGGAGTCAGTCGATGGGCAGTGGGTGTGCATCAGCGACGTCAACAAGGGCCAGGGTTCTGTATCTGCTTCAGTCACAGAGGGCCAGCAGAACGAGCAGTGACAAGACAAGCACGGCCCAGCTCCTCACATGCCAGTTCCTGGACTGCCCCTCCCTGGACCAAGCGGCCAAACAGCTGGGAGGAAGAGGTCCAAACTCCAACAAGGTTACTGTCCCAGGAATAGTTAAACCTGCAACCAGACTGGTCATCTGCCTTAACATGATTTGATATGGTTTGTAATTTACTGCCTGGCTGAAAGCACTCATGTTATAAGGGAAAAACTATTATTTTAAAATATTTTTTGGCCATTTGTATATATACCTGTTGGGTTCAGGCATTACTTGGGAGGTTTTGTTTCCAAAGTAATTAAACATGTTGCTTATAATTTACCCTACATTATCCTCTCTAAAAAATTCATTTTGACTCTTGTTGGTTAACATTAACCAAGTCCTGTTGGCTTGGCCAAACCCCTCCCACAAACCTGGTCTTTCTCTGTGGAAGCATCCTTGTGATGCAGTTTCTGCAGAAGGTACTGTAAAAGGAGTGCTAGACTTGGTCTTTGGTTACAGGGCCTGGAACCCCAACCCCAGTCTATTACATATCCTGAGTACGCATCGTCTCCTCTTCTGTAGAATGAGACTAAGAAAGTCTGCCCTATAGAATGGTTGCAAGATTCAAATGAACTAATACATGTGGGTGACTCACAAAATGCCATGCAAATGCAGGATAGTACTAACCAAATGCCAGTAGTTTAGAGAGGGCACAAATCATTCAGTTTATTGACCTTTTCAGTGATAGGAGGGGCCTGTGGTGGAGGCCATGGTCCTGGTCTGAATTGACCCTGAACCAAGTGTCACATCTCAGCAGGGACCCTCACCTGCATCAGCAGTCACAACACTAGCTACAATTTACTGCGACCAGCAGGCAGCATGACAAACCTGTAGGTATATATGCCCCCAACTTACTGGGGAACTGGCAGAGAAGGTTAGAGACAGTGTCAGGAGTGGCCAAGTTGGTCAAGTTGAATCCTGAACCATCTTTTTTTTTTTTTTTTAAGCTTTTATTTACTTAGAAGGGAAGGAGAGGGAAACAGTGGGTGAGAGATACATCAATTGGTTGCCTCTCACATGGCCCCCGCTGGGGAACCTGGCCCACAACCCAAGCATGTGCCCTGACTGGGAATCGAACTGGCGAACCTTTGGTTCACAGGCCAGCGCTCAATCCACTGAGCCACATCAGCCAGGGCTATAACTAGTCAGTCTTGTAACCCAACAAAGGTTCCACTGCTCAGCACAGTAGGACCCCAGGGAGATTCACACAATGCATCTGAAGGTGGGCATGTTGGAACACATAGGGGAGGCAGGGCAGGGGAAGGACAGGCACAGTCCTGCAGACAGTTCCCTGTCCACCTCGGCTGAATTGCTGGCCCCAGTGAATGAGGTAAAGATGGAAGAGTTGGGGTGTGGCCTCCACACCATAGCTGGCAGAGGGTAGTAGGGCAGCCGCAGTGTTGGCACCCCACAATCTGGCTCCCTCCCAGACTGCATCCAGAGCCTGACAGCAGGAACAGAGATGCATCTACGGCCTCCTGCAGCACCAGCACCAGCACCCACAGGAAATCAGGTGGCAACACAGCAGGTTTGTGAACCTGCCTCGCTCCCCCACCCCCATGGCAGTGGTGCCCCAAGACCCAGGCAACCTGAACACAGTGAGGGAACGTGCCACTCTGGATGGTGACTCCTGTACTACAGTGGCATGGCCCCAACTACCCCCAACTACAACCCTGGAAGTGCAAGTAGAGCAGGTAAGACAAGCAAAAACTTGCACTACAGCACCACTGACGGGAGGCGGGGGAAGACCCGCAAATATCAACCTGCTGAATTGTTAAACCAAAATGATACCTAAATCAGAACAGTTTTTAATTCAACGGTGCCAGCAAAAGAACAATCCACCAAAAACCATGAACAACCATGGTAACATGGTAACACAGAAAGACAATGATAGTTCAGAAATCAAACTCAAAAGTCATGGAACTGTGGTTTAAATGATAAAGCTTTAAACTAGCATTCATGAGGAACTCAACGAGGTACAAGAAAACTCAGTTCAGTGAGCTCAGGAATAAAATTAATGAGCAGAAAGAGTACTGTACCAAAGAGATGAAACTGTAAGAACCAAACAACAGAAAACATAGGCAGTAAAATTTCAGATATCCCACATGGCAATATTTTTGCCAGTAGGGTAGGGGATGCCAATATTTTTGTCTCCTAAAATAAGGGAAATAAAGGAAAACAAATGGATCTCATCAAACTAATGTATGGGAGAACATATTTGCCAATGATACATTGGGCATGGGTTTAATCTATAAATCATGACTCAACACCAGGAAGACAATCCAATTAAACGAGCAAAGGACCTGAACAGACATTTCTCCCGAGGAGGACATACAGATGGTCCAGAGACATGTGAAAAGATGCTCAACATTGCTAGCCAACAGGTGCAAATTAAAACCACAATGAGATGCCACTTCACACCTATTAGAATGGACATCATTAATAAATCAACACGTGCCAACAAGGGAGTAAAAAAAGGAACCTTAGTGCACTGTTGGTAAGAATGCAGACTGGTGTAGCCACTGTGGAAAACAGTATAGAATTTCTTCAAAAAATTAAAAATGGAGCTGCCTTTTGATCCATTGATTCCACTGCTGGGAATATACCCTAAGAATTACAAAACACCAGTTCAAAAGATCTAATGCAGCAGCGCTATTTACAATAGCCAAGTGCTGGAAACAGCCTAAGTGCCCATCAGTAGATGAGTGGTAGGTACATTTACACAGTGGAATACTACGCAGCAGAAAGAAGGAGCTCCTACCCTTTGCAACAGCATGGGTGAAACTGGAGAGCATTATGCTGAGTGAAATAAGCCACTTGGTGAAAAACAAATGCCATATGATCTCACTTATAAGAGGAATCTAATGAACAAAATAAACTAATGAGCAAAAGAGAACTAGAGAGCAAAAGAGAACTAGAGAGAGAAATATGGAACAGAAAGCAGTCAGGGGAGGGAGAGGAGGATAAGGATGGAAAGAAGGGGGAGGAATTAGTCAAAGAACATGCATGAATGACCCATGGACAACAGTGTGGGGACTGACTGGGAGCAGGGGGTGAGCTGGGCGGAGGAGGGCAAAGAAAAAAATTGGGACAACTGTAATAGATTAAGAAATAAATTTTAAAAATAAAAGGACCAAATTTTAGAGCTAAAGAACTCAAAAAATGAAATGAAAAATGCACTGAAGAGCACCAGAAACAGAGCACACCAGATAGAAGAGAGAATTAGGAAACTCAAAAATCTAATCTAGAAATTAACCAGGTGAAGAAATGAGAGATTTTTTTAAAAATAGAAGACCACTACAAGAGCTATTTCACTCCATCAGAAAGGACCACATAAGGATAATGGGTATCCCAGAAGGAGAAAGGGGGAGGAGGACAGAGAGCCTTTTCAAAGTAATAATTGATGAGAACTTCCCAAACATATGGAAGGAACTTGGACATTCAAGCACAAGAAACTAACAGAACAACTAATTATCTCAATGCAAAATGAGCTTCTCTAAGACGCATTATATTAAAGCTATGAAAAGACACAATTCCCAAGGGAGCCAGGGGCAAAACAACAGCAACATACAAAGGGAACCCCTCAGGTTACCAGATTTCTCTGTCCTACCTTTACAGGCCAGGAGAGAATGGAATGATATGTTCGAAGTATTGAAAGACAGAAGCAACCAGCTAAGAATAATATATCCAGCAGGGTTATCTTTCAGATATGAAGGAGAAATAAAGTCTTTCCCAGACACACAGAAGGTGAGGGAATATATCCCCAAAGACCTGACCTGCATCACAAGATCTGAATGGAACTCTCCTACGTGAGACAAAAAAACAAAGTACTGGTACACAAAATTTTGAGTAAAGTGACAGAAGAAGATAACTGCCACTCTGTTTCAGAATAGGGTGTTAAACACTTAAACATAATACAAAGGTTAAACAGGAAAAAAACATTAAAAATAACTATACTTCAATTTGGTAATGAATGTGTAACAAATAAGGACTATTTTATCTATGAGGCATTTTATACGAACCTCATGGTAATCACAAAAAAAACCCTGAGATGTGACCCAAAACATAAACAAGAAGGAAACAGAAAACCATCACAGAAAACCACCAAGCTAAACGGGCAGACAGAAACAAAAAAGAAACAATGGAGCTACAGAGCAACCAGAAAACCAAAGAGAAAATGGCAGTTAGTAAATTCTTATATATCAATAATCGCCTTAAATACAAAGGGACTGAACTTACCAGTCAAAGGCACAGAGTAGCCCTGGCCAGTGTGACCCAGTTGGTTGGAGTGTCATGCCACACACCAAAAGTTTGTGGGTTCAATTCCTGGTCAGGGCACATTCCTAGGTTGTGAGTTCAGTCCTGGGTCGGCGTGCATATGGGAGGCAACCTGTCAATGTTTCTCTCTCTTCCTCTCTATCTAAAATCAATAATTTTTTTTTAAGTCACAGAGTAGCCAGATTTAAAAAAACAAGATCCAATGAAATGCTGTCTTCAGGAGACCCATCTCAACTCCAAAGACAAGAAGGCTCAAAGTGAGGGGGCAGAAGATGATACTCCAAGCAAATGGTGTCAAAAGAAAAGTGTGCAGCTGCACTTTACCAATCAAAACAGACCACAAGACAGAAAGCTAGCAAGAAACAAAGACAGATATTTTATAATGATAAACAGGACAATCCATCCAGAAGATATAACATTTACTAAAACATACACCCAACTTAGCATCAAAATACAGGGTCTGGCACAAATAACACCCCTTTTTATTACAGAATCATAAGCATATAATTCTGTAACAACAATAGCATACTCAAGCACACCATATGACATTTTAGGTGAAATGTTCAAATTAAAACTATAAATTATTACACCCATGTTATTACCCGACCAACCACACTCAAGCAGGCCTTTTGCTGGACCCTGGATATAGAGTAATTATTAACAGACCTAAAGGGAAAAATAAATAGGAAAAAATGGCGATAGGAGACTTTAACACCCCACTGACATCAGTGGAGAGGTAGATCAGACAGAAAGTCAACAAGGAAATATTAGCCTTAAATGACACAGGAGAACAGATGAACTTCATAGATGTTATCAGAACTCTCCACCTCATCCTAAGCAACAGAACGTGCATTCTTAAGTGCACATGGAACATTCTCAAGGATATAGCATATGTTGGGACACAAAACAAACCTCAATAAATTTAAGACTGGAGTCATATCGAGCATCTCTTCTGACCACAAAAATATGAACCTAGAAATGAAGTACAAGGAGAAAGCGAGAAAAAAATCACAGATGTGTGGAGATGAAACATGCTGCTCTCTTCCACAGGCGGCCTCCACACCACTGCCGGGGCTGCCACCACAGGTCTAGTGATCCCTGAGAAGGCCCAGCGCACTTGTGAGAACTCAACTCGGTATTGATGGGCAGCAGAAAACAGCCTTCACCAGCACTGCAGCTAAGGGCGTCGGGCAAAATATGCTCATGTGATGCTGACAAAAGCAGACATCGACCCCACCAAGAGGGCAGGAGAGCTCACTGAGGATGAGGTGGGACATGTGGTTACCATTATACAGAATCCACACAGGCACAAGAGTCCAGACGGGTTCTTGAACAGACAGGAGGATGTGAAGGAAGGAAAACACATCCAGGTCCTGGCCAGTGGTATGGACAACAAGCTCCGTGAAGGCCTGGAGAGACTGAAAAAAATTGGGGCCCACAGAGGGCTGCACCACGTCTAGGGTCTTTGTGTTCGAGGCCGGCACACCAGGACTGCAGGCCACCAGGGTCTCACTGTGGGTGTGTCCAAGTAGAAATAAATCCATCCTTGTCCATTAAAAAACAGTCTATGTGCCAATAAACAAACAGGCAAATATGTTAATGAACAAATATTGGGTCAATGAAGAAATAAAAGAAGATTCAAAAGATACATATACATAGAGACAAATGAAAATGAAAATATGGCATACCAAAAATCTTTGGGATGCAGCAAATGCAGTACTAAGAGGGAACATTATAGAAATACAGGCCTACCTGAAGAAACAAAAATCTCAAAAAAATCTAATATTATATCTTAAGGAACCAGAAAATGAAGAACAAATGAAGAAAAGTTGAAAGAAAAAAGGAAATTGTAAAAATCAGAGCAGAAATAAATGGAATAGAGAATTAAGAGACATTACAAAAGATTAATGAAATGAATAGTGGTTCTTTGAAAAGATAAAATTGACAAACCTTTGGCTAGACTCAATAAAGAGAGAAAAGCCTCAAAATCAGAAATGAAAGAAGTTACAATGTATACCACAAAAATACAAAAAATTGTGAAAGAATATGAAAGGCTAGATAGCACCAGATTAGACAACCTAGAAGAAATGGACAAATTCTTAGAATCATACAACCTCCCTAGACTGACTCATGAAGAATTAAGACAACCTGAATTTAAACAGTAATCAAAAACCTCCCACAGAGCAGCCCCTGTTGGTGTAGCTCAGTGGTTGAGTGGGGGCCTGTGAACCAAAGAGCTGCCGATTCAATTCCCAGTCAGGGCACATGCCTGGGTTGCGGGCACATGTCCTTGGTAGGGGCACATGAGAGGCAACCACATATTGATGTTTTTCTCTTTCTCTTTCTCCCTCCCTTCCCCTCTCTCTAAAAATAAATAAATAAAATCTTTTTTTAAAAACCTGAAAAGCAAAAGTCAAGGATCAGATGACTTTACTGGTAAATTTTAACAAACAGAAAATTTAACACCTCTCTCAAACTCTTCCAAAAAAATTAATGGGGAAGGAATGCTTCTTAACTCATTTTACATGACCAACATTATGCTAATACCAAGGACAACACACAAAAAAGAAAAAATTACAAGCTATTATCTCTGATGAACATAGATGCATACACAAATCCTCAAAATATGCTAGCAAGTAGAATGCAACAATATATTAAAGCGTCATATATCAACAATCAAGTGTGATTCATTCTAGGGATGCAAGGATGTGATTCGATACCCTCCTATCAACCAAAGCGGTACACCACATTAACTGAAAAATTAGAAATAATAAGTGAATATGGTAAAGTTGCAGAATATAAAATCAATATACAAAAATCTTGTATTTGAATACACTAGCAACAAACTATGTGAAAGGAAAATGAAGAAAATAATCCCACTTAATATTACAACAAAAAGAATAAAACACCTAGGAATAAACTCAAGGAAGTGAAAGACCTGTTCACTGAAAATGACAAAACACTGATGAAAGACACTGAAGATGACACAAAGAAATGGAAAAATTTTCTGTGTTCAAAGTTTGGAAGAATTACATTGTTAAAATATCCATATTACCTGATGCAATCTACAGATTCAATGCAATATCAACGACAGTTTTTGCAGAAATAGGATAAATCCCAGAATTTGTACGGAACCACAAAAGATCCCAAATAGCCAAAGCAATGCTCAGAAAAAAGAACAAACCTGGAGGTACCACGCTCCCCCAATTTCAAACTACACTACAAAGCTATCGTAATCAAAACAGTATGGTACTGACAGAAAAAGAGACACACAGACCAACGGAACAGAACTGAGAGCCCAGAAATAAACCAACACATATATGAGCAACTAATTTAAAACAAAGGAGCAAAGATACTACAATGCAGAAAGGAAAATCTCAATAAATGGTGTTGGTATAACTGGATAGCCACATGCAAATGAATCAAGACCACTATCTTATACCATGCACAAACATTAACTCAAAATGGATAAAAGACTTGAATGTAAGACCTAAAACAAGATAAATAGAAAAACACATAGGCACTGAGCTTCTGCATATTAGTCTCAGTGGTGATTTTGTGAATTTGTCTCCAAAGGCAAGTGAAACAAAAACAAAAATAAAGAAATGGAACTACAGCAAAGGAAAGAGCTTCCTCACAGCAAAGGAAACAACCTACATACAAAAAAGGCAACCAATCAAATGGGGGAAGATATTTGCAAATGATACTTCTGAATAAGTGGCCAATATCCAAAATATATAAAGATTCTGTGCAACAAAATAAGCAATGAAAATAGGGACAAAGGATCTGAATAGACACTTTTCTAAGGAAGACTTACCGATGGACAATAGGCATATGAAAATATATTCAACATCACTAGTTACTATAAAATGCAAATCAAAACCACAATTAGGTATCATCTCACACCTCTTAAAATGGCTATTATCAAAAACACAGCCTTGGCTAGTTTGGCTCAGTGGATTGAGGGCCAGCCTGCAAACCAAAGGGTCACCAGATCAATTCCCAGTCAGGGCACATGCCTAGGGCACATGCCTGGGTTACAGGCCAGGTCCTCAGGAGGGGGTGCATGAGAGGCAGCCACACATTGATGTTTCTCTCCCTCTCTTTCTCTCTCCCTTCCCCTCTCACTAAAAATAAAATAATTTTTAAAAATCTTTTTAAAAACATAATAAATAACAAGTGTTGACAAGGATGTGGAGAAAAGGAACCCATCATACCCTGTTGCTGGAAACATAAACTGGTGCAGCAACTATAGAAAACAGTATGGAGATTCCTCAAAAAATTAAGAGTAAATTACCATATGACCCAGAATTCCTCTTCTGGGTGTTCATCCCAAAGAATATGAAAACAATAATTCAAAAAGATAAATGTATCCCTATGTTCATTGCCGTGTTACTTATAATAGCCAAGATATGGAAACAACCTTAGTGTCCATCAATGGATGAATAGATAAAATGTGAGATACACAGATATAATGAAATACTACTTTACCATTAAAAAGTTGAAATATTGCCACTTGCCACAACATTGATGGATTTTGAGGGTATTATGTTAAGTGAAATAAGATGGAAAAATGACAAAAACTGTATGATTTTACTCATGTGAAACAGAAATCAAAAAAGGAACAAGAAAATCAACAAAACAAAACAACAAACTTATAGACACAAGAAAATGGTGGTACCAGAGGGGAAGAGGGCGGAGGGAGGGCAAAACGGGTAAAGGGGTCAGATACGTGCCAATGGACAGAAACCATACTGTTGGTGGTGAGGACACAACAGAGCACACAAATATCAAATTACAGTATTGGACACCTGAAGTTTATATAGTGTAATTAACCAATGTTACCTCAATAAAAATTTAATTTAAAAATAAAGGTGATAATACTGTAATAAGTAATAAACCATAAAGAAAAATAAAATAAAAATAAAAGTGAGCACGGACTAGTGAAGCTCAGTGGGTTGGGTGTCGTCCCACAAACTGAAAGGGCACCAGTTTGGTTCTGGGTCAGGGCTCACACCTGGGCTGCGGGCCAGGTCCCCTGCTGTGGGTGTGCGAGAGGAAACCAATTGATGTTTTTCTTGCACACCAATGTTACTCTCCCTCTTTTTCTCCCTCCTTTGCCCTCTCTCTCAAAGTAAATAAATAATAATAAATCAAGGTAAAATATATGCTTTTTCAAATAAAATCTGAAAGACTGAATCACCAGCAGAGCTGCATTACAGGAAATGTCAAAGGAAGTTCTCCAGGCAGAAGGAAAAGAATACCAGATGAAAATTTGGATTTTGAAGAAACAAAGAGCACCAGAAATTATAAATATCTGAGTAAATACAACACTTTTTTATTTCTTTAACCTCTCTAAACATATTATTCAAAGTACATTGTGGGCTTATAAGCTTATAGCTTATAAAAATAAAATGTGTGACAACAACAGCACAAAATAATGAAAGTGGGGAAATGAAAGTATTTTGTTGTGAGGGTCTTAAAGTGATGTGAAGTGGTACCATATTTGTTGAAAGTGTACTGGTATGTTGAAGGTGTATTTGTAAATACCCAGTCAACTCCTAAAATATGGTAATGAAACAGGGTGGCTAATAGTGAAGGTAACATGATATCTTTAAAATACTCAATCCAAAAGTCGGCATGAAAAGAGAAATAAAAAGAACAAGAACAGATGGGACCAAATGGAAAACAAATACCCATGTCGTAGACTTAAACCAAAGAATATAGGTCATTACAGTAAATATAAATTGTCTAAACACTGCAAAAATAGGTCCCTGATAAAAGACTATTAGAATAAATTTTCTAATTAATTTTAGAGCAAGAGAGGAAAAGAGAGAGAGAGAGAAACATCAATTTGTTTTTCCAGTTATTTATGCATTCATTTGTTGATTCTTGTACATGCCCTGACCAGAGATTGAATCCACAACCTTGGTGTATCAGGACAACATTCTCACCAACCAAGCTACCCAGCCAGGGCCAGAATAGATGTTTTTTAGAAGACTCACACTGTGCTGTTTATATGAAACCCACTTTAAATATAAACACACAAGTAAATTAAAACAATGGGAATGACTTTAAAGAAATATAAACACTAATCAGGAGATAACTGAAGTGTCTATACAAGTTTCCCTCAATTTCCAAAAGTAGAGTGCTCCCTATGAAACTTTCAGAAGTCAAAAGAGGATAAAGCATGGCCCTGGCTGGTGTGGCTCAGTGGACTGAGTGCCGTCCTATAAACCAAAGAATCGCTGGTTCAATACCCACTAGGGGCCCATGCCTGGGTTGCAGGCCAGGTCCCCAGTAGGTGGTGCTCAAGAGGCAACCACACACTGATGTTTCACTCCCTCACTTTCTCCTTCCCTTCCCCTCTCTCTAAAAATAAATAAATGAAATCTTTTTTTAAATGGCATAAAGCAAAGAAGCAATTACCATTTATTTATATGGAAAATATTTTGAACATTCCCAAACCCCAAAAAAACCTATCAAATAACATATAAAACCTAAAATAACACTAACATACAGTAAAAGCAGGAATGACATGATTAATATACACACCATGCTTTAAACACTTATCAATCCATTCAAGCAATAGACTCCATTTTATCTATTACTGGATGCCAACTAAAAGACCCTTTTGCTACTAGCGAAACCAACAGTAACTTTAACTGCTTTCAAGTTCTCTCTCTGTATATAAATAGTACCAATCGTAGGGCTCAGGCAAGTTCAACATAAACTTAGTCTTTATTTTGTTCACCACAATCAAAACACTTATGTCCAGTTTCACACTAAAACCCAAAAGAGCTCTCTTGGACTTTTCTGATACCTCAGGACATATCTTGCTAACAGATTCACAGAAGCAATCAACATAAATCACGGATGCTCACAGACACAGCTGGAGGCTCTGGGGGCCCGAGGCTGGGAAGCTGAGCGCAGGTCCTGGGAAAGGAGGTTGGGGAGGCCACTCCTGCTGCTCAGAGTGCGTGCCGCCTCTATAATGACATGCTGCAAAATGAACAATGAGCGGTATTTTTACTTTTTGCCTTTTTCACAAAAATGAAAATCCTCTTCAGATTTCTTTCAGTTGACAAAAGCAGGTACTAATGTAGATCTTTCATAAAAATGAAGTGGCGTAACATGAACTTTCAAAGAGCAGGAAATACTTGTATTAATATCAGATAAAATGGCCTTCAGAACAAAAAATGTGAGGAATAAAGAGGGACATAAAAATAAGGACAATAATTTCATCAAGATGACATAACAGCCCTAAATGTGTATGCACCTAAATTAGAGCTTCAAAACAGGTGAGACAAAGCCCGACAGAACTGAGGGGACACAGCCCACAGTTACAGCTGGAGCTCTCAACACTCTGTTCAGCACCAGAACAAGTGGACCCTAAAATCAGTAAGGTTACAGAATACGTAAACCAACCTACCAATCTGACCTAACTGGCATTTATAGAACATTCTTTCTTGCAACACTTCAACGCATTCTTTTCAAGTGCATCTGGAATACTCATCAAGAGAGACTAATTTCAGGACCTTAAAGCAAACTTTAACAAAGGTATTTGGAAAATCTTCAAATTATTTGGAAATTTAAGCAATACACATCAAATTCATAGGTCAAAGAAAGAAATCACAATAAAAATAGTAACCTATATAGAGGGAAAGGAGGGACACAGGAGAGAGGGCACGGGGATGGAAGATGTGGTCCTGCATGTATCTTGTTTGATAGCATTGACTTTTGAACCACATAATATTTAATAATTAACAAATAAAATGAAATCACAAAGGAAAAAATCCCTAAACTGAAGAAAATGAATTTAATTTTAGTTATATATCAAGACCATGGCATGATGACACAGAAAAAAATATTCAAGTGATTTTAAAGGTGTTTTGACAATACACTTAGTAGTTTTATGGTTAGTAGTAATAATATTCTGATTTTGAAAGTATTGTGTTGATTTGAAAGTATTATGTTGTAAGACAGAGCAAGATGAAGGTAATTTGTTGGTGAATTAGAAACCAAGTTTTGGGGACTTCCGGCCAAGATGGAGGCATAGGTAGACCACTGTGCCTCCTTGCACAACCAAAATAAGGACAACAACAATTTAGATACAAAATATAACCAGTACTGACAGAAAATTAAACTGTATGGAAGTCCGACAACCAAGGAGTTAAAGAAGACACATTCGTCCAGACCAGTGGTGGGGGGGCAGAGTCGGGCAGCCGGGTGGAGAGGGGTCACAGTAGAGCAGCGGCTGGCGGACCCCAGGCACACAAAGCAGCAGCAGGCAGACCCAGCGAGGCGGCGGACTGTAAAGAGGCACAGCACACAAGGCGGCTGGCAGACCAGGCAGTCCCACATTTCCACGCAGGTAAACCAGGCAAAACTGGGGAGCAAGGCAGACCACTCAACCCCAGGTCCCAGTTCAAACACCAATTGAAAACACCTGTGTGGGTTGAGGTGCCAGGAGAGACTCCCAGCCTTATGGGAGAGTTCGCTGGAGAGACCCACAGGGTCCTAGAATGTACACAAGCTCACCCACCAGGGAAGCAGCACCAGAAGGGCCCACTTTGCTGGTGGGAGTGGGGGAAGTGACTAAAATCTGGCAGAGAGCAGAGCAAGCACCATTGTTCCCTCTCAGACCCCTTCCTTACATATAGCGTCACAGCCCAGCAAGTGGGTTGCCCCACCCTGGTGAACACCTAAGGCTCCACCCCTCACAATGTAACAGGCATGTCAAGACAAAAAAAAAAATGGCCCAAATGAAAGAACAGATCAAAGCTCTAGAAAAAATACAACTAAACAATGAAGAGATAGCCAGCCTATCAGATGCACAGTTCAAAACACTGGTGATCAGGATGCTCACAGAATTGGTTGAATTTGTTTGTAAATTAGATGAAAAAATGAAGGCTACATTATCACAGAATTGGTTGAATTTGTTTGTAAATTAGATGAAAAAATGAAGGCTACATTAAGTGAAATAAAGGAAAATATACAGAGAATGAATAGTGATGGGAAGAAAACTGGGACTCAAATCAATGGAGTGGACCAGAAGGAAGAAAGAAACATCCAATCAGAAAAGAATAAAGAAACAAGAATTTGAAAAAATGAGGAGAGGCTTAGGAACCTCCAGGACATCTTTAAACATTCCAACATCCGAATTATAGGGGTGCCAGAAGGGGAAGAGGAAGAGCAACAAGTGGAAAAGTTATTTGAAAACATAATGAAGGAGAACTTCCCCAATCTGGCAAAGGAAATAGACTTCCAGGAGGTCCAGGAAGCTCAGAGAGTCCCAAAGAAGGTGGACCCAAGGAGGAACACACCAAGGCACATCATAACTACATTAATTACCCAAGATGAAAAATAAGGAGAGAATCATAAAAGCAGCAAGAAAAAAGGAGACTACAAAGTAGTTCCCATCAGACTGTCAGCTGATTTCTCAAAAGAGACCTTACAGGCAAGAAGGGGCTGGTAAGAAGTATTCCAAGTCATGAAAGGCAAAGACCTACATCCAAGACTGCTCTATCCAGCAAAGCTTTCATTTAGAATGGAAGGGCAGATAAAGTGCTTCCCAGATAAGGTCAAGTTCAAGGAGTTCATCATCACCAAGCCCTTATTATATGAAATGTTAAAGGGACTTAGCAAAGAAAAAAAAGATAAAAAACATATATAGTAAAATGACAGCAAACACAATTATTAACAACCACACCTAAAACAAAAACTAAGCAAACAACTAGAACAGGAACAAACACAGAAATGGAGATCACATGGAGGATTAGCAACAGGGGAGTAGGAAGAGGAGAGAGGGGGAAAAGGTACAGAGAATAAGTAGCATAGATGGTAGGTAGAAAATAGACAGGGGGAGGGTAAGAATAGTATGGGAAATGTAGAAGCTAAAGAACTTATGACACATGGACATGAACTAAAGGGGGGGAATATGGGTGGGAGGGGTGTGCAGGGAGGAGGGGAGTGAAGGGGGAAAGTGTTATTATAACTGTAATAACATAATCAATAAAATATATTTTTTTAAAAAAGGCAGGCCCTCAAAGCCCTGCAATGGAAAGAAAATGACCTGGCTGGTGTGGTTCAGTGGGTTGAGCACCAGCCTGCAGCCTAAAAGGTTTGATTCCCAGTCAGGGCATGTGCCTGGCTTGTGGGGCAGGTCCCCAGTTGGGGGCATGCAAGAGGCAACCAATGTTTCTCTCCTACATTGATGTTTCCCTTTCTTTCTCCCTCCCTTCCCTTCTCTCTAAATAACAAATAAAATCTTTTTTTTTTAAAAAAAAAAAAAAAGAAAGAAAATGACCAACCAGCAAGCAATCTGGAGGAAGCATCATACTGAGCACCTACTAAGTTCCGAGGAGGATACAGGTACAGGGAGGTGCCGCCTGGCCTTGGTGTCACCCACACTCAGAAAGGAGGAAGAAGTGAGCAGGGGGAAGCTGGTACTTTCCCCAAGTCTGCGGTCTTCCTCAGGACTCCCCCTGGTCCAGATTTGTGTGCACATCCCACCTGGGTCCGTCCTCATCCCACGACTGGGAGTGGGCAGCGAGGGGCTATTGGGGAACCCGCACCCTCCTCCCTCCGTGGTTCTGCCATCCATCAGCTCTTCCTTCCTCCCGCACTGGCCTCCACTGTGGTATGTGGTCAGGGGGGGTTCTTTCCATCACACAGGCCACCTCTCTGTTTCCCAAAGATAACCCCGAGTGTGGGTGTCTGCTTGCTGGCAGTGTTATCTAAGATCAACACTGCAGCTCCGGCCTCCAGAGACTTCCGGGGTCAACAGTAAGCAGAGGCTTCATGTCTCGGTAGGTGCCTGGTCACCATAGTTGGGGGTTGGGGTATTTTTCTTCTTTTTGGAGGGAGCCTTCTCTGAGGGCCTTTCTGGTCCACAGCCAAGAGGTCTAAGTTCAGGTGGCTGACAAGGTGAAGCTGCCCCAGCGTCCTGACTGTGTCCGCCCTTGTCCCGTCCTGCTGGGAGCACACTGCCTTTCCTGGACTGACCACGTTCCTAGTGGGAGCGGGAAGTGGAGAGACCTGGAGCAGAGTCCAGGGAGTCCTGGTACTCCCTGGGAGTACTGCTGGGAGTACTGCTGGGAGTACTGGGAGTCCAGGGAGTACTGCTGGGAGTCCCAGCATTGCAACTGATGGCTGTGTGGCTGTGGGGAAAGTGCGGCCTGCTGGCATTTAGTTTGTTGTTCAGTGAAATAAAAGCCTCAGCATCCTAAGTCTGTAAGGTCTTTCTAACTCTCTCATTATCCTATGTTCTGTCACTCTGTTCAGGAATCTTCAGTGGCCTTTGTCCTACCGATAAGCCCAAACTCCTTGTGCCAGCAGCTTTCAAGGCAGTCTATGACCTGACCGTAAACTGCCTTCCGGGCCTCTCCTCATGACCCCGTCCTGCCACTGCCGCCACCCTCCAAGCCACCCAGCCTTCTTACAGTTGCACCATTCTGTGCCCACGCCACTCTGCTTGCAGCGATGCCCTCCCTTCACAGCCCTGCCCCATTTCCATCCTCTGCCTCTTGCATGGAGCCCCAGCCTGAAGCGAGTTCCTCCTCTGAAATGCTGGGACTTCGGTACAGACAACTCAGCCCTTAGGAACCACTGCTTGGGCATCCAATTAGATGAAGCACTCCAGACAGGTAAGGAATCCTCCACAATGTTGACTAACAGTCCATTCAAGAACAGGTGACCATGGCACTTGGTTGCAAGCCCTGTGGGCCCAACACAAAAATATTTGTCATCTGCACAATACCTTTCAGGTCATAAAAGATTTCCACACGTATCAAGTCATTTAATCCTTAAAGCCACTCCGAAAGGCAGTCCTGACACCAAGGGCATTATTAGTGATCTGCCGAATGCCAATCTATTTGAGCAGTTACATAGGCCAGTAGTAGGTCACAGCTCTTCTGTCTCCCTCCCAGAACCTGGCTGGGGGAGGGGAGGCAAGCCCGCACATTAAGAAACATCAAGAGAAGCAGAGTCATCACGCGTCACCCAGCAGGAATGGCTGGAGATTAGCCACTGATTAAAGCGATCCCTACACCTGCTTCTTGGAGGGTGGTTAGGAGCTCAAGCCGTCGCCCCTCCCAACAGTTTCCTCATCTGGAAAATGGGACTTCCCTCCCGGGGGAGGTGGGAGAATTACACGAGCCAGGCTCCCCTTGTGCTCCAGAGGTTTGTGGGAGCCAGAGCAGCACTGGGCACAGAACAGCAGGTGTCAGGACTAGAAATTTCTTCAGAATCTAGTGACGAGAACCTTGTTCTATCCAAGGAGGAAGGGGCTTTCAGAAAGGAAAGTAAGGCAAGGCCACAGAGCAGCATAGCTGGCCTGGACCCTCGAGCTGTTCCCTCCTTCCCACCTAAACCAGGGCCAGGCTCATTTGGGGACAGCTAAAGCAGATGGCCACCCCATGCCAACCCAAGAATCTCTGACATTTGACCTCCATTGTTGATTTCTACCCAGAGGACCCAAGGAATGTAAATCAGCCCCTGGAAGCTAGGCTGCCCTGACAGGAGGTTGCTGGTTTAAAACAAACACAGGGTTTCCTATATAAGGACCAGACAGCCACCAGGCACCACCTCCACCAGGAGCTCCAGGTAGGCACCCTCTCTTTCTCTGTCTGTGGGTTCGCTTCTAGGTTTTACTTACTGGCCATCCACAGGCCCATCTGAACAAAGCGGTGCTTGCACAGCCTGGGGCGGCCAGGCTGTGCACACACAACTGGGCTTTGGAGCTGCCCCAATCCCCCCATGTCCCCTGGGGAACTTGCAGTTCAGCTTCATCACCTCCGTTCAGAAACTTGGCACAAGCTCCAGGAAGGCTGGGACAGAGGACACGGGGGATCCCACTGCCCTGTTCTGCCCTCAACCCACAGTCTTGGATGAGAGCACACACATCCTTCAGCTCACACCTACCTTGGGGAGGTGGGCAGAGCTGCTATCCCAGATCAAAGTCCCTCAGCCTTTCCGTTAGGCTCCTTATGAGTGCTGAGACACAGGGAGGGGAGGGGAGGGGATTGGATGGGAAGGGACGGTACACTGCCCAGAGACTCTCTCTCCTTCAGGCCCATCTGTCCCAAGCCAGCTGAGGCCATGCCCTCCCGGGGAACCATCTGCAGCCTGCTGCTCCTCAGTGTGCTCTGCGTGGACCTGGCCATGGCTGGAGCCAGCTTCCTGAGCCCCGAACACCAGAAAGTGCCGGTGAGATGCCTCTCCACAAAGCCCCACATTCTCACTGGGATATCTCATTCTAGCCCTTCCACACAGCAGCCGGATGGGTGACCTGAGCAGGGACTCAACCTCTCTGGGCACCAGCCTTCTCAGACAGCAAAAAGGACCCTGGGTCTAATTATAGGCCCACACCTCTCTCTGCTTCTGGAAGGATATGGGGGCGTTAGGCCTTCAGGAAAACACCTCCTTTCTCCAACAGAGAAAGGAGTCCAAGAAGCCACCAGCCAAACTGCAGCCCCGAGAGCTCCAGGGCTGGCTCCACCCAGAAGACGGAACTCAGGCCAAAGGGGCAGAGGATGAGCTGGAAATTCGGGTTGGTTCCTTTGTAGTTTTATGCTTGTGTGGCAGGGGAGGGGACGAGGGAAGGGGAGGGCTGCGGGAGATGGTATGAACAGGGCCCATTTACCAGCTACTCGAGAAATGTAAAATAACGTGAAAATAGTTGGGGCTGCACTGTACGAGGTCTTTGCCCAAGAAGTGAATGCTAAAAGTGGCTTCGCTACAACAGAATGGGAGTGCAGAAGGAGCCATGAGCAGAGGAGAGAAGGGGGCTTTAGGAGGCACCATATGGTCTCAAAGGGTATAGCAAACAGGGTGCCCAGAGACAGGAAGACACAGCTGGTCATAGACTGAAGGTGCTTCCCTGAAGAAAACGTTCTGGTTGGTTCAGGGGCCTCTCAGACCTTACCTGGGGCTGGGCTGCGAGCCACTGCTGGCCGGGCTCTGGCGGCCAGCACCTACAGAGATCCATCCACAGATGAGGACAGGCCAGTCAGGCTTCTTTTGGCTATGACAAATCTTGCACGGGACAAGGAAATTGTTTAGAGATAAAAGGAGGACCAGGAGAGAGACAGTAAAGGGGATTTATAGGGTTTCCTAGGTAACCTTCCTGAAAGGCTGTCTGTGCATGGTTCAAGGGCAGTCACCTCCATTCGGAGAAACCAGATTTCCCCGGGAGTGGTGCGTGGTAATGGCAGTTACTGCACTGCTGAGGGCTGATTTTATTGCCCTCATTGTACAGAGGAGGAACAGATGTTCAGACAGTGGACTCACTTGCCTGCGGTGCCACAGCCAGCGTGTGGCAGAGGTGGGACTCAAGGTTAGGGCTGACCTCCATCCCCAAGCCCTCTCCTTGTCCTTACTGCTCTGGCAAACAGAGTGGACAGTGCCTCTCACTCATCCCCTCTGGCCTGAGAGAAGCTGAAGCGTGTCCTACCATGGCCTTTCTCTGACTATCCATCAGCCTCTCCCCCACCAGGATGAACTCCCCAACCCATGCTATCTGACCCTCACCCAAATTTAAGTGTTCTCAGGTACTTCCTCCACACACCTGTGAGGTCCCCAACCTACCACATTCCCACTCAATGGCCTGCAAATCCATGAAATGAAGCCAGATAATTTTCCTCGTGAGATGGCCAGTTCCTGCAGGCTGGTACTCACCCCAGCCAGAGTAACTCTAAATCAGCCCAGGTGGGGACGAGGTTTCAGTGGCTAACGACTCAAGGAGGGGCTGAGACAGCTGGAAGTTTCATTTCTATGATGGCTGGCCTCGGAGGAACCATAAGCCTGGAATGTCTGGGAGGTGCCGAGGCTGCCGGAGACGGGTGGGGCAGGAGGCCTGCCACCCTGATGGCAGGGCTCTGGGCATGCTCCCCGGACCCCTCCAGTCCTAGGGTCCCGCCTCTCCCATCGCAGTGCCCCCCAACTTTCCCCATTTTCCTCCTGAAGTCGAGTTTCAGAGCTGGCAGACTTTCCAAACAAGTCCTGCCCCCACCCCACCCCACATCTCCCACTGAACAGATGAGGCACCGCAGCAAAGGGAGCCCCGTCAGGTCACCTGAAGCTCACCTCCCAACCAACAGTCGCCACACTGCCTCTCAAGCGCACCTGCCACCCAGTTCCAGCCCGCAGGTCCCCGGATCAGCGCTCCATGGTTCCTAAGAAATCTGTTCAGGTGATCCGACCACCCCGCACTGGCCACAGGGGTGGAAGAGAAATGAATCTTTACTGAAGGGAGGTTACAGGAGGCTCCAAGTTCCCCAAAAACTCAGCCGTGCCCTTCCCCACTTACTCTACCTTTACAGTGGAGGCAAGTGGGGAAGGTAAATTGTTTTAAAGGGACAAACAGCTATTTGTTGTCTTGTTTTTTTAAACTTCTCTGAGCACGTTTGCTCATCTGTAAAACAGGAATAACAGTGGTACCTGCCTGGTGGGAGATACCAAGGACTCACTGCAGCAGAGGAAGACACTCGGCCCCAGCCTGACATAGGGCAGGGCTCCCACTGGGCACTGCCACACCCACCCTGGAGCTCAAAGAGGGTCTGGGGCTGGTGGGCTTAAGAATCCTGCAGTCTAGTGTTGCCACCAACGCCTCTGAGACTTCAGACAAGTCATTTAATTCAGCTGTTTTATCTGAATGTGGGGATAACACCTCCTGCCTGGAGGGTAGCAGGCAGAACTAATCATCAAGGGTCTGTCCCAGCACCAAGATTCCTCCACTGGTTCATGGAGATGTGCAGACATGTCAGTAACCAAAAGGCCAGGTACTGAGGCAGCTACTGGGTGAATGAAGAGATAGTCTCACAGAATGTCGAGCAAACAGTGAAAATAGAGCGCTCTTCCTGTGGAAGGAAAGAAATGGAGGCAGGGAAACAAGAAAGGACTTAGCTCAGAGCACCTTTCCAGGAAAAGGTCAGCTTCCTGTCTGACTTTGCACAGAACCAAGAGGCCTGTGCATGTGAAAGCAAGAATTCCTAGGAAGGGAGAGGTGGAGGCAGAAACATCACCTAGACTGATGCTATGCATGCCAGGTGGGCCCAGTGCCCCCCAAATCTCCCTGCCAGGGCCTGAAATTCAATTGTATGTCTTCCAAAACTGCCAGGTGGGGTGGGGGCAGGGCTTGATCTAGGGGACCCCACAGTTCTTATCAGCAACCTTAGAGGTAAAGGAAGAGAGTACAAGGTAAGTCTCACGAAGATGGGGTGGGGGCAGTAAGAACAGGCCTAAGACAGCAGCTGAGCTGTCCCCCACTGGTACCTGCTGGGCCCACAGGCCCGTCTCCTACCCTGCCCCTGTGCTGAGACCCCAAGAGCCCAGGCCTCCTTTGGGATTGGGGGTGTTTGGGGCAGGAGTGGAGGGTTATACCTGACACTTCCTGGGTCCTCCCTGATCTCCTCCTAGTTCGACACCCCCTTTGATGTTGGAATCAAGCTGTCAGGGGCTCGGGACCATCGGCATGGCCAGGCCCTGGGGAAGTTTCTTCAGGACATGTTTTGGGAAGAGGCCGATGGTAAGTCAGTCCTTGCCCAAGTCAAGTCAATCCAGAGTTCCCCAGAGTTCCCCAGAGTGCCACACTCTGGGCAACACAAGAGTTTTCTTCCCTGATTCTACCTCTTGAAAAGGGCTTCTAGTTTTTCATTCCCAAATATCGGAAGGAGAGTGGACTGGGCCAGTATTTGTGAGTGGCTCAGAGGCAAATGAGCACAATTTCTGTATTCACATGGGGAACTGTGCCCGAGTGAGCTTTGGAGCCCCATAAACCCCAATTTCCTTAACCACAGAATGGAGCTACCAGCCACTATGAGTATAAAATTTGGTGTTAGAGCACCGTAATAGTTTTACACCACAAACAAAAGGATTTAGTGCTACAATTGCATTCAGAATGAGCTCAGAAGCCAGTTAAGCAAAGTTGTTTTGCTTTTGATTTGAATCTCCTCTTGCCTCTTAAAAAGATACCACCCAAGTTCTTCCTGATCAAGAAGGCAAAGAGCTGCCTTTGGAAGCACCCTACAGCCTGCAAAGCATTCCCCCCCACCCCGCCGCAGCATGGCATCACCCCCAGCACCCACCACATGAGGCAGACGGAGAACTGCACTAACCCTTTGGTGCAGATAAGGAGACCAAGACTCAGAGCTTTCAGGCCACTGCCCAGGTCACAGTCCAGTGACCCCCACATTGCAGCACACCACCTCAGTAGTCACCATCGTGGAAGAAAGGCCAGACAGCAGACTCAGAATTCTGACTTGGCGTCTTGCTTTTCAGAAGCCCCAGCAGACAAGTGACCCACCATCCACAAGGCTGGCCCATGTCTTTGTTTCCCTCCCACCCCTGGAAGCGCTCACCTGGCTTTTAGGTTGCTCCTACAACTCCCAGCTCTGAGTGATACTAGTTTAGGAGCTGAATAAATATTCAGATGTGTGCTAAATGTTCAAAATGAGAATTATTTTACCAAAGAGGAAAATTTCACATTTCACTGAAAAAAAAAAGTTTTCTTGGTCTATGGTCAATGTAAAGAGAAAAGGAGAATATGCAGTAAGGCAGGTATACATGTTTAGAAAACCAAACTAGACCAATTCATACAAGTAGACTATCAGGGTATGTACAGCAGAAGTGGGGGAGAGGAATAAAGAGAAAGGGAAGGGAAAAAGAGAGGAGGAGGAGGGGGGAAAGGAAAGGAAAGGAAAGGGAAAAAAAGACAGTTCTTTAACCACCAGAGCTTCCTGAGTTCAAAGTTGCAGTGAGAACTTATCAACAAGGACTGAGTGGACAAAAACGGCAGGTGACGTCATCAGAGCTCAGACCCACTCATCTACCATTCAAGATCAGAACAGAATTCTGGGAATGGCAAGGCCTGAGTCTTAAGTTAGGGGTAGCGGGTGCTAACAATGGACCTGAGCCACACTGCTGGGCGGGGCTGAAGTGACTCCTCCTCCTTCCTCCACGCCCACTGTTGAGAAGCCCAGCAAAGTAGATACCACCTCATTACAGGCAAGGCAGGCCACTGCCTTCGTTACTTCACTGAGGCCAGGTAGGTGTCCCAAAACATTTCCAACCCCAGCTCACAGCTGAAATGAGCCTCAATCCTTTTTTTCCCCCAAAATTTTATTTATTTCTAGACAGCATGGAAGGGAGGGAGAGAGGAAGAGAAGCACCAATATGTGGTTGTCTCTCAGGTGCCCCCAACTGGATACCTGGCCTGCCACCCAGGCATGTGCCAACTAGGAATCAAACTGGCAACCATTTGGTTTGCAGGCCCGCGCTCAATCCACTGAGCTACACCAGCCAGGGCAAGCCTAGATCCTTAAGGTCCATAATTTAATTCTAGTGAAGACACCAGCCTTCCTAGGAGGAATGTTACTTTTTGGTCATTTACATTTTAGCATGAACATGCAAACTGATTTCTGAGAACTGGTGATGATGGGTGGGCAAATCATTAAGAGGCACAAAAAGTAAACAAGGAGGCTCCAAAGGGAAGCACTACCAACCTGCCCAGACATATGAACCCCTACCAGCAACATGTAGGACACTGCTGTGCAGAGAGGTGGGGTAACATCCATACTCCAGAAAACCTCTATCCAAGAAGACTCTAGGAGTCAAGGATGTCCTTGAGTAAAATTCTGGCCAGCAGGCGCTCCAGGCACAACCCTCTGGGCACCAATCACTGATCAGACTGAGTGGGCACATGGAAACCCAACTACCAGCGCTCATCAGGGAACTGTATGTGGTCTGTGGACTGGTACCACTACCTGGCAACTTCTTAGAAACGCAAAACCTTGGGCCCCACCGCTGCCCTCCTATAGCAGGGTCCACATTTTCACAAGATCCGCAGGCTTAGGTAAAGTGGCTTAAAGGCAACAGGATCCCAAATGGGCAGCACAGCACACTGCACAGACAGACCCTGGCATAGAATAGGTGTCGACTGTCATATAACTTACAAAAGCCCAGGCCTGGCCAGGTGCGATCCTCGATAGAAATGAGAACACATGAAAAGGGTGTCCTGTTCATCCTCTCACTTACCTTCTTCCCATCACTTTAGTCCTGCTCTGTTGTCAACTCCACATCCATCTGCTGGGCAAACGACAGACAACACACACACTCTCTTCCATCTCTCAGACGACTACAGACACCAGATTATAAGACTACACAGTGACTTCATTCTCCAGGTCCTTGTTTCCAAAAGCATCTTCCTCAGTAATGATCACAGACTGAAACATGTTATCACCATTAAAGGAATTTAAGGTATTAGAGAGCACATGAACTAAGTGGATGAAGTAGAAAAAACAGAAGTGGAGGGAAATGACCTTCCACAGCCCCCAGAGAGCCAGATCCTACAACCCAGCCCCCTAGCACCGAGGCCTAGATTGACACGCTGTGCTGGACATTAACCGGCTCTATCATTTAGCAGGGGCACAACCCTAGTCACCACGAACCATGCCCACAGCCCTCTTCTTAGCAGCTCCGGAGGAGGACTGAAGGCTCATGTGTGATCGAATTGGCCCAGGAAACAAGCTGCTGGCCTGGTGAAGCAGCAGCCATGGATGGGGCTGGAGAGGGGCTCAGGGAGAATGAGCGCGAGGCCCTGGTGGAAATGCTGGCCACCTAATGCTTCACTCTCCCCAAAAAACTAAAGACTTATTCCTCTCTTGAAGGTCTCACAAGCATCCTCTCCCACTAATCTGAATCATTCATTCAAACAAACAGACGCTGAACTTCCAACCAAGATGGAAGCATAGTTAGATATACTTTGCCCTATTGCACAACCAAAACAAAGACGACAAATTTAAAAACAAAAAACCAGAACTGCCAGAAAATCAAACTGTATGGAAGTCCAACAACTAAGGAGTTAAAGAAGAAACATTCGCCCAGACTGGTAGGAGAGGTGGAAACAGGCAGATGAGGTAGAGAGGACTCAGCAAGGCAACAACTGGAGGACGGGGTGGTCCCACATTTGGACACAAATGTGGGAAATCAGGAGGAACAACTGGGTAGCAAGATAAACCGCACAACCCAGGGTTCCAGGGTGGAGAAATAAAGCCTCAAAACCTCTGACTAAAAAAACCCCTGGGGGTTGCAGCAGTGGGAGAAACTCCCAGCCCCAGTGGGAGAAACTCCCAGCCCCATAGGAGAGTTTGCTGGAGAGACCCATAGGGTCCTAGAATGTACACAAACCCACCCACCCTGGAATCAGCACCAGAAGGGCCCAATTAGCCTGTGCGTAGTGGAGAAGTAACTGAAAACCACCGGCCAAGAGCCGAGCAAGGAGCATTGTTCCCTCTCGGACGCCTTCCCCACATACAGCACCACAACCCAGGGACCTGGGTTGCCCTACCCTAGTGAATACCTAAGGCTCTGCCCCTTACTACATAACAGACAGCCAAGATTAAAAAAAAAAAAAGGCCCAAATGAAAGAACAGATCAAAGCTCCAAAAACAGAACTAAGCAACAAGCAGAGAGACAACCTATCAGGTGCGCAGTTCAAAACACTGGTAATTAGGATGCTTACAGAAATGGTTGAGTATGGTTGCAAAATGGAAGAAAAAATGAAGGCTATGAAAAGTGAAAAAAAGGAAAATGTACAGGGAACCAACAGTGAAGGGAAGGAAACTGGGACTCAAAGCAAAGATTTGAAACAAAAGAAAGAATAAACATTCAACTGGAACAGAATAAAGAAACAAGAATTCAAGAAAATGAGGAGAGGCTTAGGAACCTCTGGGACAACTTCAAACATTCCAACATCCGAATCATAGGGGTACCAGAAAGAGAAGGGGAAGAGCAACAAGTGGAAAAGTTATTTGAAAACATAATGAAGGAGAACTTCCCCAATTTAGCAAAGGAAACAGACTTCCAGGAAGCTCAAAAAGTCCCAAAGCTGGACCCAAAGAAGCACACACCAAGGCACATCATCATTACATTAGCCAAGATTACAGATAAGGAGAGAATCTTAAAAGCAGCAAGAGAAAAGGAGACAGTTACCCACAAAGGAGTTCCCATAAGGCTATCAGCTGATTTCTCAAAAGAAACCTTACAGGCAAGAAGGGGTTGGAAAGAACTATTCAAAGTCATGAAAGGCAGGGACCTACATCCAAGATTGCTCTATCCAGCAAAGCTATCATTAAAAATGGAAAGGCAGATAAAGTGCTTCCCAGATAAGCTCAAGTTAAAGAAGTTCATCATCACTAAGCCCTTATTGTATGAAATGTTAAAGGGACTTAGTGAAGAAAAAAATCAAAACTATGAACAGTACAATGACAACGAACTCACAACTATCAACAACCAGATCTAAAAAAAACAAGACAAAACAAAAACTAAGCAAACAACTAGGACAGGAACAGAGTCACAGAAATGGAGACCACAGGGAAGTTATCAGCGGGGAGGGGGATGGGTGAAAAGGTACAGGGAATAAGTAGCATAAATGGTAGGTAGAAAATAGACAGGGGGAAGTTAAGAACAGTGTAAGAAATGTAGAAGCCAAAGAACTTATAAGCACACCCCATGGACATGAACTAATGAGGCAGAAGGGAATGAGGGTGAGTGGGGGCGCAGGGCAGAGGGGCATAAGTGGGGGCAGGAGGGAATGGGAACTGCAATAGTATAATCAATAAAATATATTTTAAAAAAGAGAGTACCTGGCACATAGTACCATTCAATTATTCTAACAGCCATCACTTACTGCATTACTGCTGTGCACCTGTGCACCAGGCATTGTTTTTTTAAATATTTGTATGTAATTAATTTCAGTTAACCTTCACAAGCCACTTAGGAAGGAAATTGAGGTTCAGAGAAGTTTAACTTTCCAAGGTCATATAGCAAATACATCACTAGTCACATCCAGAGCTGGAGTGCTCAAGTCCATGCTTTTCATACACGACACTGCCTCTCAGCATTACTTCTCCTGCCTATTGCCTAGGGTCCAAGGGATTCCTTGTTTCTGTTTATTTTCTTTCATAATACACTGGGTCAACTTCAAGCCCACAATTGGCAGAAATAAAACAACAAAGGCATCCCAGCCAGTGTGGCTCAGTTGGTTGAGTTTTTTTGGCAAAGCAAAGGGGTCGTTGTTTGTTTTCTGGCCAGGCCACATGCCTGGGTTGCAGGTTCAGTCTCCAGTTGGGGGGCTTACCAAAGCAGCCAGTCAATGTTTCTCTCCTCCTTCTCTCTCTCTTGAAGTTTTTAAAAAGGTAACAAGGGACACACTTGAGAAAATGTAGCATTCCTAACAAGATCCTATGTCAGCCTTCTTAAACCAGTTCCTCCAGTGTCACTTAATGATACCATTTACTTAAGGTTCCCTGAATGGAGTGTACTTACCCCTGGGGTGAGCAAGGTATTTGCTGGAGGAAAAAATTCCCCTTATAAAAAACTTATGTGGTTTAGGGTACATCCAGAACATCAGTGTAGTAGCACATATATTTAACTCATCATACATTCACAGGTGTGTGCTCAGACATTCCCTATGACAACACACAAACGAAGCCTGAAGACCCACACTAGCTACCTACCTTCCTTCATCTGAATCCACTTGCGAACATCACTGACAAATAAGCACTGACAGAGACCAGAGGGGCTGCTGGCCACTGATAGACAGTTCTGCTGTCACCTTTGTTTGACCAAGTTTGTTCGATCACTGGGTATTTCAGCGGTCATTTGCTCTTATTTATAAAAATGGGTGGTAAAAAAATGTAGGTCCTGACAGTAAATGATTAGTATTCGTCCCAAACTTAATAGAGGTAAACATCAGAAAAGCTGAGAGCAGATTTTCAGGCACAGGCGGTCACTGAGTGGACGCAGTCAACTGCGTGTGAAACTGTGAAGGAACCCAGGCAAAGTGAAGGAACGTGCTGAACACGCTCGGTCAGTGTATCTCAAAGATGGGGCATTAACAGAGATTTCAAATTTGTTTCGCATTCTCAGAGCACAGCCTTCCCTTCTAGGGGTTCGCTTTTGGCTTGTGTATTTGTGTTCAATGACACCTTAATACAAAATTAGAGAGGACTGCTCAAGTAGTGAAACAGAATTTTCTCCAAAGTTTACTGAGAAGCATCAGAGTTCACAGTCCAAAGCCCACTGTACAACGGATTCTTCCACACCACACCCACGTACTCAGTATTTCGTCCTCTTACTGCACTGTCCTGAGAAAAAAAATCAAACGTATCCGTGTAGTTTGATAGCTAAGTAGCAGCAGTAAATCTGAGCTCCCGAAGTGTGAAGTTAATGCTTGAAGACAGCAGAACTTTTAAGACAGTACCATGTCATATCTGCAGTGTAATTTTGCAGACAGGCACGTGTAAACTTGAGAATGTCTCTAGAGTTTTGGGTTTCCAGGTTACAAAGCTGGCCAACAACTGAAGCACTGTTCTCATTCTGAGAACTCTAAACAAATGTGAAAAGCATGGGAGTAGGCTGAGAATCCATCCATTTATTTTCAGAAACTGATGGCCAGTGGTAGGGGTAATACAGAAGCATTCCAGCAGCAAAGGAAAAACAATCAAGTCAGCCATCCAAAATCAAAAACACTGCCAACCAGCTTCCATGCCCACGGCAATGGAAATGATAACCCTAAGTCCCAGAGATAGAGTACACAGCACCTTGTGCTTCACCTTGGCAGGAAGACTGCACAGAGGCTCTGAGACATCCCCTTAGGCATCACTTTTAATCCTCTAATGCAGGACTAGTCAGTTTCCCACGTAGGCAGTATTGACTTTATAGGACTTGTGAAGGAGATGGATATGCTGCAGTTCATTTGAGTGACAATGAATACTCTGAAATATTTAGTAGTTCCCCAAATCTTCCAAACAGGAGAATGAGCCCCCTGATGCCCCGACATTGGTGGGGCTAATCCATTTAAGCTCCACACAGAGCTAATCCATTTAAGGTCAACAGTGAATCAAGGCCCACTTCCCAGGCCAGCAACTTGTATATGGGGGCAAGACAGAAGTACCACACGGAAAAAATGTTAAGTCCATTCCCTTTTAACTTACGAGGCTCAAATGCACCTTCCAAAAACACCTTGAGAAAACCAGGACTAAGGGATGGATTTTACGATTTAAGCTACTGGCTTCCAAAAACCACGCAAGGAATTTGGTGTCCCATCTCACTGCAGGAAGACAGGGGTAAAGGAGCCTTTTGGACAAAGTGCATGTCCTCACACTTAACCCTTGACCATTACAACCTTCCAGGGCCTGTAATGAATATACCTTTATAAGACACCAGTAGGGAGAACATAGCTCAAAACTTGAGATGACCCAGCCACTCAAAAGTCAAAGGAGAGGCTCTCATTTCCCACCTAAAGAACAGAGATGAGGCAAAGGCAAGGGAGACCACCAGGAGGGGAGCTGAGAGATTACGGACACCAGGCCTGCTTGTCCTGCAAAAGCAACAAAAAGTGGCTGAGTGGCCCCAACTGAGCTTTAGATAATTAAACTGATTTATCTCTCAACCTGGGAAGCACAAACAAGAGGGTGACATTTGCAATAAAACAGAATGAGTATTTCTGGTCAAGTGTTCCAGAAGGGGGCAAAAATGGAACAAAGGGCAGCTGGGACCTTGAGAGCAGACTAGCAGGTAGCTTCTGCCACAAACTGGACCCTCATCGGGGTAACACAGCCGAGCTGCAGCCCTGGGGCATCAGTGAGAACACCTTCTTTGGGGTCCTTTTCCTCAAGAAGGCCTCTTCCTTGAGTTTGTCCAAATTTGTCCAAATCTCCATCGGCCAGGACTTTCACTGGACAGCGAGTGCCCTTCTGCCCACTCTGCACTAATGGCAGTAGAACCAGTGAGCCCAGCAGTCAAGGTCTTGTGCCGATGCAGAGTTGACACAGCAACAGCCACAACCAAACTGAAGAGTTATCCAGGGAAGGGACAGGGATGACTTTATACATCTCTGGTGAAGGTCCCCCACAGGAGATTCCCACGGGGAGTTCCTTCTCAAAACTGAGAACCAGGAACCAAGTTACACACTGACATGGGCTTAGGAGAGTAGGAGGGTGAATTTATTCACAAACTGCTCAAAATCACAGGCTGCAGAGAACAGGGATTTGGACTGGCAAACTGTTGCACCCTTCTACCAGCCTTTCTTCTTCCCTGACTGTCCTGGAGCATGTGGCTGGGCAGCAACCCCCACCCCTCACCCCACTGCACTGCACCCCACCACCCCACCCACCCACCAGCCGGAAGGAAAACCCTTATGATGGGGTTTGAAGGAAAACATCCTGTTTGTTGTCCTGGTTTTCTCCATTCCAATGTGCTCTCTAAACACTCCCTGGTCCTGGGACCCAGGTGGAGGTGAGACCCAGCCTATGTCCTGTTAGGTCACTGGTCATCCTGGAGGGTAGGGAAGAGAAAAGAGACGGTTTCAAACCAAGTCCACTGAAGACAAATCAGCCTTAATGCTCACCCTATGTTTATACTCCCTACATTAATAAAATGCAGCAAGACACTTTTGTCCCAATTTTTAAAAAACGTAAGTGTGAATTTGTGACCTTTTATAGGAGACTCCTGCACCCTCTGCTTAAAGACTGTAGAGGCGACTGGTGTTCTCACGCAAGGTAGCCAAGGTGTGGGAGAGAGGCTGATCTTTGACCCTGGCAATCTCTCGAACTGTATGCAAGGCCAGGCCTGGGTGGGCATACTGACAAAGGCTTTTGGGAACCTGGAAGATATCAAGCATTCAGAACATCGCTGTGCCTTCTGTGCACAGTCACTACACAGAACTCCCTCCCGGCCCTTCCCCAGTAAGGACCTCTTTGGGGCTGCCCTGTAGAGACCCCTTTACCTGCAGGTGCAGGGAGAGTCCTAGTCATGGGGGGCTCTGGGTGAGCAGGGTCCCACGCTTCCTTGGACTACCCTCTACAGGGTAGGGCTTTGCACTGCCTGGAAGAGAGTGGTTACCCTTCAGCTTCTCAGCCCCCTAAACTTTCGGCTCTACAGAGCAATACAAGGACACATCTACACAGCCAAGGGTGGGACCTGGAAGTCACTAGGGCTCTGGCCTTGCCAACCTTCCCACCCTCTCTCCTCAGTGCCTCAACTCAGCCTGAAGACACCCCTACCTGTCGAGGCAAAAAGTAGGGGGCATCAGTTTCCACGATGATTCTCTCCAGTGGGATCTGTTTCAGAGCCTCCCGGGCCTCCCAGGCAGAGGAGTAAGTCAGGACGGCGGTGAAGCCCACAGACATGTTGGGAAAGTGCTTCAACAGGGGCTCGATGACCGGGTAGCTGCCAGTGAAGCAATGCCTGGGAGGAGAATTCCAGATCAGCACCTCTCACAGTCCCCTCTGCAGCACCCCCTACTTCCTCTAGACATATTAGCCCTTATAAATTACTTTCTGTGGATAAATTTCCAGAAATGGAAAGACAGCTTCCAAAGGAAGGACTCCACAGTAAACACAGACAAGAGCTGGCTCTCACACAGGAAGACACAAGATGACTCCTGGTGACCAGTGCTCACCCATCAACCCCGGGCCCCACAGAACACTGCACAGCCACCTGAAACAATCACCCAGAAGAACAGGGGTACAGCAACAATACAGGGACAGAGTTGTGCTTATAACACGTAAAGAGAAGCAGAATTTAAAACTGTGGCCTTGCTAAGATTACAACTACAGCAGGTAAAAATTATGACCATGTAGTCAAATGACTCAAAGGAAACAAAAATAAAAATACTGAGGAGTGGGCTGGATAGAGGAGGGCAAAGGGGAAAAAATTGGGACAACTATAATAAACAAAAATGAAATATCAAGGAAACTATAGATGCATTTTCTTCTCTTAATTTGATGGCTATTTATGTCCTTAATTTTTTATATACATAAACCAATCTGGAAATTGAGGGTTTTCTCCAGCCACAATGCTTTGTTGGGCCATTTTAGGTGCCATCTACCTACCACCACCCATTACAATTCCTTTAAAGTCAGCCCAAAATGAAGCAATGAAAAACCAACCAAACACCCCAGAAGGGCCGAGGGGCTATGTCTGTGGTGTGCCAGCACAGTCAGAGGTCAGAGCCTTCACTCTCTGCCTGGGCACCCGAAAGGCAGCAGCCTAGAGGCCCGACAGGCCCACCCACTTCTGCCATCTGTCAAGACCTGGTTTGGATTCTAGAGTCCTTGTTTTTTTCAGTTAACCCATCTCACTCATCTGGAAAGAACCAGCCCAGGCATTGCCTCCTGACCCCTGTCTAGCCAGGCTTAGCTAATGGCCCCTTCCTGGCTCTCACAGCACTCCATGCCCACCTCGGCCTCATGGTTCTCTACAGTAGGCACCAGCTGACTCACGTCTCCCACAGCTGAGCCAATACCCAGGGCAGGTACACGGTGAGCAAGTTCATCAAACTGAACTTAAGAACCCCCGGATACCACTCAGATAAAACATACCCTGCACTTTAATGAGCTTTCACATTTAAAAGAGGAAAAGAAAAATTTTCAGGTGCCCTGGAATTTTCTGTGTGCTAAGTCACTGGACTCCACAGCAGCCTCTTCCATCCTCATTTCTGAGAACTGAGATTCCATTTCAGCCTGCCACCAGGACAGAGGTCATGAAAGCCCCCTACCGCTCATTGGTGATTCAGGGTATTAGCTCAAACCATATAAAGTTGTAGTTTTGTAAGTAAAAAGTGGTCAAACATCAGAAATTTTATATGGTTTAACCTAATACTTAATCTTTAGAAGTTACTACATACAGACAACGTTACCGTCACTCTCCCACTGAGTTTTTGTTTGCCCAACTAGCATCCTAGACAGAGGGAAGCATTCATTTTATTTGCCCGTTGAAGCTCCCGCCTAACCTATGGATCTTGTAGTCCGAGGGCACAAATTTTTTCATGATGCTCAGCAGATCTTCGTCAGCTTCTCGGCAGTGAATCACCAAGGGCTTCTTTAGAGACACGGCCAGCTGCAGCTGTCTCTCAAACACCTGGGAGAAGATAAAGCGACAACACATTCGGGTTAGGGCCACTTCGGAAGTCTGTTATCTCCAGAACACCCAGTCCAATGGGCAGTCCCAATGTCTCCAACTCTGTATATTTAAACTATACTGTATAATGTACAATAATAGACAAGGCTTAATGGGTCTCACTAAAGAGCCAGGTAGTGCCCAAAGTGCTTCAGGTACATTATAACCTATAACCCTCACAAGCATCCTGAGGTGAAGAAACAGAAGTTCCAAGTGAGGTCAAGGAACTTGCAGCCGAGAAGCTGCAGTGCCACCGTTCAGATGTGTCCACACAGCTACCACTGTGCAATGTTCACCCGGGGCTGCAGGGGCAGAGTGGGGCTCAGGAACAGAAAGTACAAGCTAAATGTCCTTCCCCTGATTGGCCCCGCCTCTATTCCCAAGAGGCAGTCACCTTCCACAGCTTTTCCTACACAAGCACATGTGTGCACACACACAAAATCAACACCTCGCTTTCAGATAAATATTATACATATATTCTTTACTCAGCCAAAATCAGATATTCTTCTAGATGACTACCTACAGATATGTTATACTTTTTTTTAAATTCTAGCCATTTTAAAATCTTCATTAGTAAAATACACACACTGTTAATGATTTAAATGAAAAAAGTAGGGCTAGAACTTATTTTTCCTTGACAAGTTCAGGTTTAGGACAAAGAACAAAAGTATTAATTCATTATAGACAAATTGCCTCATTTTAAATTTAATGTTTCCATAAACGATTTTTTCAGTTATGGAGTATAATTCATTTGCATTTTTTACATCAAATAATGAGATGCTTTTGGTAATTTGAATCAGGTGATACCTGAGAATGACATTTTCAAGTCTAATAGTTATGCTTCCTCTTCTCATAATAGAAGCACTGAGCCAATATACCCATCTGACATAACTTTCATTTAACCTGTTTTAGTTTGCACCTCAAAGAAAATGCCCATAAGAACCAAAACCATAGAATGCTTGGTAGGGGCTTCACAGACCAGCTAGTTCCAATGTGTACAGCTGACTGGATCCCCTCCCCAACACATCTGCTCCCCTTGAACCCCTACAGAGGCAGCAGGTTGCAAGGGATCATAATTCCAACGTTTAATTCCTGCTTCAAAAACTATTATTCCTTAGAGCAGTTACACTACTACAGCCTTTGGGTGGAATATAACCCAGCTGGTAAAAAACTATTTTTCAAGAAAATGGGATGACAGTAACCAGAGGGAAGAGGGGAGGGAATTTCAGGGGAAAAAGGGAAGGGATTATAGGAACAAGTATAAAGGACACATGGACAAAAACTAAGGGGGGTAGAAATGGGAGGGAGGTGGGGAGCACTGGGGGGGGGGTGGACTGGGATAGGAGTAAAAGACAGAAAACTGTACTTGAATAACAATTTTAAAAAAACTATTTTTCAAAGTATATTTAATGAAACAGGAACATGTTCACAAGCGGAAAAATCATTCCAAACAATTACTTTCCTTTTTTAAATTCCCTAATTTCTTTTATTAAAAGCATGTACACACAACACATATTCTCTTGATTCTGTGACAGGTGCTTGTAAGACATGTCACCAATTTTCCCCTGCAATTCTCCAAGGGACAATGATATTACAAATATAATGTTTTGTAAAACACATCTGAATTTCAAAAATGTTAAGATAAAAGAATTGCTAGTGGGCGGGAACTTGTGGCTGGGCTGGAGCTATCTAGAGCATTTGTCCTGACTAAGAGCCGGGCTGAAAAAAAAGAACAAGAGTGACTGAAGTGCACATCAATGATTTGCCCAGCATGAAGACTCTCTTCTGCCTGCGTGAGCTCAGGTTCGCACTGATCCACTATTTCCGGGGATTCTACAGTCCATCAGTCTCCTCTGGGAGTGGCCCCCCAGCAGCTGCCGCATACTCATTACCTCAATAATTAATTCTACTCAAGCACAAACACACACAGAAGCAACCTGGTTCAGCCAGGCCTGCCCAAGTGGGGAGGGACAGTCTATTCATTCACCCTGGCTTTCCGACACCTGAAACCTAGAGATTCTGATAATCATACTGGCTGGTATGTACAACTCACACACACACCATCCGGGACCTAACTCTTAGAAATTAAACAGAAAGGAAATAGTTAAATTTCTGAAAAGTTAGCAGTGGTTTGCTCTGGATAACAGGATAACTACTGATCTTCCCCCATTTTTTTTTTTTTTTTGCTTTTCTCTATTGCTTTTTTGCTTTTCTAATCCTTCCAGAAAAAGGTAACAGAAACAAAGCTCTCTCTCACACCAGAACTAACACCCTCTTACTCCACCAGATACTGTCCTTCCATAAGACTTTTCTTCTTCCCTTTGCAGATAAAATATTCAGCAGGACACACCAAGATCTCGCCAATCACTCTGCTTTAGGCAAATGCAACTCAATGCCGATCTGCAACTAAAGCAGTGGCCAGTTCCCACCACTTGTTTTGGTGCCCAAGTTTGTTTATATTTACTTCAAGAACATCCACTTCCTCTAGTGCTCTACAGAAATGTCTTGTCTTTCTCTCTTCTATACACAGTACAGCCCTTCCACTGCCAGCAATTTATTTCCTCTGAATCACTGTTTTCCAGCCTTAAATCCCATCTCATCAAGCCAGAAGATTCCTGCAAGATTCTATTTGTCACCCTATGCTAACTCCAAGTTCAGTCAGCAGGCCCTAGGAACCTCTACATGCAGATCTGATGCCATGATGATTTAATAGAAGGAAGAGTTACTGTGAAACACTTAGCACACTTCCTGGCATACTGCAGGCATTTAATAAACATCAGCTATACAATATGAATATTTCCGGTTGCCTTAGTGTACACATTTCTGAAGTGTTCCTCTTTCTATACCACACCTGTCCTGTGTCATAGAAACCAAATGGGAAAGCAGAACATTAAATATTTGTCTCACTTTCTTTTAAAAAACCTATTTTTTCCTATGTCTTCGGGTTTAGCTATTTTTCCATTCATTTTCTGGCTAATAAATTACAGCTTCAAGCCAGAACTTGTAAGATCCCCAGTGTTAGTAATGAAAAGGAACTCTGGATAGGCAAAATAATTACTGATTTTTCCCCAGCCCTAATTGTGAATTGAAACACTATACTAGAAACTACACCCCAAGTCTAAAACTGGAAACATTCCACATGCATAAAATTTCACCCACCTGTTTGAATGTACATCAAGTCAAAATCACCTTGTTGGAATTTAGTAGTAACCTTAACAGGTCCTAGCAAATTCATCTAAAAGAAAATCCTTCAGAAATATCTGAACATCTGAAGTTGTTTCTTACGGAAATTAACTGTGAAGCCTGGCACGCATATGGGCTATAATGGATAACTGTATACAAATTGGAATCTCTATTTCCTAAAGGTGTATAAAAGTCTAGTCTTCTGCTAAAGCAGGACACCATACCTTCCTTGAATTTTCTCTCTTTGATCAAAGGAAAGTTAAGAAACCACTGACTCTGAGACTTCCGGCCAAGATGGAGGCATAGGTGGAAACTCTGTACCTCTTCTTACAACCAAGATTAAGGACAATAAATATTTACAAACAATAACCAGAATACAGAAAATTGAACTACGGAAGTCCGACAACCATTCAACCAGACCGATAAGAGGAGCAGAGTTGGTGGTCGGTGGTCGGCGGAGAGGCAATGCAGCAGGAAAAGGCAGTGGCTGGCAGACCCGGGAGCGCCAGGGAGCGTAGGTGGCACAGAGCTTGCAGACCCCAGACACAGGGAGGAGATAAGCAGAGCACGTAGGGCAAGCATGGCGGTTAGCCCACCGACTGCGGACACACATTCACAGGCAGATAAACTAGGCAAGAGTGGGCAGTGAGATGGACCGCACAGCCCATGGCCTCTGCGACAGGAAATAAAGCCTATAAACACTGATTGAAAAGGTGACAGGAGAGGCCATCGGGGAGACTCGCAGGATCCTGGAGCGTGCACAGGCCCGCCCACCTGGGAATCAGCACCAGGGGGGCCCAGTTTGTGTGTGGGAGGCAGTAGAGGGGATGCAAATCTAAGAGAGCGCAGACAGGCGCCACTGTTCCCTCTCTGACAGCATCGCAACCCTGTGACTAGGTTGCCCAGCCCTGGTGAACACCTAAGGCTTTGCCACCCACACATAACAGGCACCACCTGACCAAAAATGACTCAAACAGAAGAACAGCTCAGAGACCCAGAGCCAATACTTTTAAGCGACCAAGAGATAGCCAACCTATCAGATGCACAGTTCAAAGCACTGCTAATCAGGATGCTCACAGAATTGATTCTGGTCACAAATTAGATGAACAAATGAAGGCTATGCTAAGTGAAATGAAGGGAAATGCACAGTGAATCAATAGTGATGGGAAGAAAACTGGGACTCAAATCAATGGAGTGGAGCAGAAGGAAGAAACAAACAACCAAACAGAAAAGAATGAAGAAACAAGAATTCAAAAAATTGAGGAGAGGCTTAGGAACCTCCAGGACATCTTTAAACGTTCCAACATCTGAATTATAGGAGTACCAGAAGGAGAAGAGGAAGAGCAACAAGTGGAAAAGTTATTTGAACGAATAATGAAGGAGAACTTTCCCAACCTGGCAAAGGAAATAGACTTCCAGGAGGTCCAGGAAGCTCAGAGAGTCCCAAAGAAGGTGGACCCAAGGAGGAACACACCAAGGCACATCATAATTACATTAATTACCCAAGATGAAAAATTAGGAGAGAATCATAAAAGCAGCAGAGAAAAGGGGACAGTTACCTACAAAGGAGTTCCCATCAGACTGCCAGCTGATTTCTCAAAAGAGACCTTACAGGCAAGGAGGGGCTAGAAAGAAGTATTCCAAGTCATGAAAGGCAAGGACCTACATCCAAGA